>CAIGQV010019171.1:3497099-3509862 GCA_903798115.1 Danio jaintianensis
CCAGATTAATAAAGGGACTAAGCCGAAAAGAAAATGAATGAATGAATGAATTGCTTTAATTGTAATTTCTAAATCACATCTCCACATGCTCAACCTTGTGTAAAAAAGTAAGAGAAATGTTAAACGCATTCCTCTGTGTTTTCCTGAACAATCTCGCAACCCCACTGGAAACACCACACCCTCTCTTATTCTCCTCTTTTATCACCGCTTGCTTTATGATCTTGAACATAATTGATTGCTCCCCAAGAGTCCTGAAATCACTCCGAGGACATAAACAACTAATAAAGTAAAACGTGCTCGCCTCTCCTCCTCCTAAAACCACACCAAACACTGCCATGTCATGTGACTCTATGGACGGCAGCCAGGAAACACACACACACCCACGTGCACAGGCCTGCAACACACAAACACTGCAGATGTGTGCAAATAAAAACACTCGTGAGTAAGTCAGAACCAAATGTTCTGTCTCAGCCTCCTCATTCTCAGGCTTTTTCCAGCCTTCTCTCTTCCTCTCACACACACACACACAGACACACACACACACACATACACTCAGTGCCAGGAGGACCATGCTGTTTTCATTAGTACCCTGTGTGTTTTATTGCCCAAATCGCTCTGCTGTGGTCAGGAACCTGATCCAAGCCCCAAACAGAAACCATAGCAACCCGTTTTTGTGGGAATTCTTTTGCTTGCCCTCTGTACATACAAAAACATCACACACACACACACACACACACACACACAGAGAGAGAGAGAGAAACATTCACACTCACTCACACACAGACAGACAAAAACACACACTCCCACACACTCATTGAAGTGACTTCATATATTTTCCTTGACCTATTGTTGGGCAAATAGTCATAATGACGGACTATTTTTCAGATGTCCAAACACAGAATACACAAGTTCGCTCTTACATCATCCATTTTCATATGCAAAATCAATTGTGATGACTACTTACGTAAAGTTTTGAGTGTAATTAGCTACACAGTAACTCGTTACTGTAATTAATCCTCTGAAAAAGTCATGTGAGGGGTCACTTTTCAACTAATTAGTTACTATATAGGGGAGAGCAAAGTAACACTTTTTGGTGTTGGCCAAATAATGAACAAAGTAATGGGGTTAGACAAACCAATTTTTTTTTACCAACAACACACAAGCCTCTCCTACAAATGAGCACTGGTTGTATGATTGCCGGACCTATGGTTTCTGTGCAGTATTTCCAAAAGTTCCAGGAGTAAAAATGTTACTATTTACCCCACATGCGGGGCAAGTTGTAACAGACAGAGGGTTAGTTGTAACACATGCTTACAAAGTCAGATTTCAACACAATTAATTTAAATTCAGTTTACTTTAAATAGTATATTTCCTCAGTACTTAACTCACATTTTTTTTATTCTACATAGCACAGCATGTTTATTTATTGATCTGTTGGATAAACACATTTGGATTTATTTGCATTATTATCCATTATTATACAATGCATTTATTTGCATTATTAGCAATCAAATTTATTTTTTTCTATTAAAAAATATTTTTTATATAAAAAGTTCCCAACATTACACTCAAAATTAAAAATATATATATTTTGTTCGTTTAATTGGTGTCTAACAGTGTGTGGCTTATTTGTAACACCCCGTTACAACTAACCCTGCTGTGTTGTGTTTTCCCCAAAACTGGCTAGCAGTCACTGTGTGTTTTGTACATCTTTCAAAATGGTTTCGTCTTTTAGCCTGGAAGATGGTCGTCACAACAATATAAGATTTTACGTACATACTTTCACAGATTTTTTAAAATAAAAAAAATATTGAGTATAATAAAAAATACTTTTATGCTGCAAAAATGGTTTCTCCTGTGTTGCTCATCCAAATTTCACCAAACTTTTTCAATAATTGTCAGGAAGACGTCTGCCGACACTGTGGTGAAAACCTCAGAAGCATGTTAACCCTGAGCAAATACCTTAAAACTCCTTGTTACCTTTTACCCCATGTTACTTTGTGCCCTGCGCTCCCCTACTTGCCTTATACTGCAAATAAATTCAAAAGTTCTAAAGTGTAAAGCAATTCAAAGAAGCAGAGTAATTGTATTTTTGTTCATTTGTAAATTTAAAATGTTAAAAGTTTTATATTGTATGTAGCATATAGCATTTAGCATAATATAAGCAAGCAAGTGTACCTTTAAAGAAATACTACACTTTTTTTTTTTGAAAATAGGCTAATTTTACAACTGCCTTAGAGTTAAATAGTTGAGTTTTGCCATTTTTTAATCCATTCAGCCAGTCTCCGGTTCTGGCCTAATCACTTTTAGCTTAGTTTAGCTTAGCATAAATCATTTAATTGGATTAGACCCTTAGCATCTCAATTGGGTTTAGGGGTGGGGTTCGGGGCACACCTCCTTTCAAAAAATCACATGTTTTCATACAAATGAAATCTTGTAAAATTGTACAAAATTGTACAAAATTGTGCCATTTCTCTGTCAATACAAAAAATAGTTACGTTTCCTCATAAGATCAGGCTGGTTCTATACATGTCAACATTTTCGGTGCATTCCAAGCGGGATATATCACCCTCTGAAGGGCACTTCGGAGTGAACAAATTATGGCCGCCCTATTGAAGTGTCGTTCCAAACCAAAGTGATCAAAACTAGCCACTTTAAAGGGCCCTTTGGAATGAAGGAGTTTGAAAAATACAACTGATGGACACTTTGGGAAATTATCCTTTGAGCAGGAAACCTGTTTGTTATCACACACTTCACTCAATTCGTAAGGGCTCATCCCTATGCTCTAATTGATTCAGAGGGACCCTACGGAGGGATTAGGGCATAGGGATGAATCCTTCAGATTGGAATTTAGCGGAATTTCCTTCAAAAAACTGAGAAGAATAGCTGTATTAATGCAGTTGCATGCATTTCCACATGGTATTATTCTAAGTTTGCTTTTGATTGATATATTTGCTTTTTTATATCACATTATACACCGCAGTGCTTGCCATTTAATTAATTCATTTTTAAACTTATTGTACTGAATCAGCCCTAAAGTGCCTCCGATCTCTCTCGCCGCAGAACCAGCAGTGTTTCTTCATTAAATATCAGCATGGTTCTCTTTGTTCAGTAAAATCTAGCCACGATATATAATGAAATACGCATAATGAAGATCCTTTCCAGGCCTCTCTCTCTCTCTCCGTCTTTCTGTGCGCTAATGTTCCCGTTTGAAGTCTGGTTTTAATGGCAGGCCTCTCTTTGTCATGATTATAGATGTGTGCCATTTGTGCTCAGCCTGAGAAATGGCTTGTGGTGGTGTGTGACGTCCATGTGTGTGTGTGTGTGTGTGTGTGTGTGTGTGTGTGTGCGTGCGTGGTCTGGGTAATAAAGATTTTTTAATTTGTCATGACTACTTTCATTACTCAGGTTATATGCAATGGGTGGCTGATTTATTTTGGAAAAGTAATAAGCTGGAGAAAGTCACAGCCAAAGAGACCTACACTGTGCGTTCCATCAACAGAGTTACACACAAACACTCCAATGACTAATGATTCAGGTACAGTTTCACAGCGTTTTACTGTACCTGGAAAAGTAAAACACCTCGCATGATCAAACGCATCCTTCAGTCACTGCGATCCGTCTCTCCCTCTGTAGGTCTGATCACTTTCATGTTTTCGCAGGGAACTTTGAGTAGAATTTTCCAGAACGCTTTAATTATGAGTCAGCTTCTAGTCTTAAAGGGACGGTTCAGCCAAAAATGGCAATTCTGCGATCATTTATTCACCTGACATTGTTCATTGGAAAATAAAACCAGAAATATTGAAGAATGTAATGAAATTATTTTGCTGATTGTTCAAACTACTTATTTATAATAAATTGAAACAACACAATTCTTGAGTTTTTTTGGGGACAACTTAATTGTTTTATGTTTGATCCGCTTAAATTTGTAAAAACAAATAAGTTAACTTAGTTCTTTCATGCTGTCCCAACACAAATCGATTGTGTGGAACCCAGCATCTCTTACAGTGACTGGCCCATTTTCTATAATGTAATCCCAGAATCTCAAAAGAGCAGATCACAACAGTCCGATTCAGACCATTGTTATCACCTTCATCTTGGTAATGTAGGGCAGATGGAGGTTTTTGAAGCAATTATATACAATTATATTTGAAGCAAATATAAACATCTTGTTACAGCTTACAGGTATAAAAAAATCGTTTCAAAATACATTTCATTAACAATGTATATAATGTGACATTATTTTAAATTTTCTTTTTGTTAATATATGCTTTGAAATGAGCAGTACAAAATTATATAACACTAAAATAATTTAATCAGCTAAATTAACTGAGCAGTTCATTACCACTTTTCTTAATGTGACAAATATGTCACATCAAAATTGCACCTATAACAGCCCAATGTGCCATATATGTCACCACAATATCTTTGTAACTTGTTTTATATCAGTTTGTTCAAGAAATGTATTAAAATCACGGTGTAAGTATAATCTAGGATGTGTTTATTAAAACATTAGAATAGTTGAACGGGTTGAAACATACCTTTAGTAACAAAAACAAGCATCTTTAAAAATTGCTGACACTGCAACGTGTGCTCACCACCACACAGTCCACCATTTTGGAAATATTGCCATGACAACAAAAAATGCACACATTCTCATGTGACTGAACCTGGATGTTACTTATATGTCACATTGAGACTTCCTGAGTTGAAAATAAGGGATAATGTTTTAAAAAGACCTTTCCAGATAATCGCAATTGTTTGTGACACCTGCGTCACAGTGGGTTCTTATGGGTTAAATTCATTCATTAAATCCTTAAATTCTGCTTATTTTTATTGGTGTTTGCACTGGTTTCTTTAGCTTCATGTGTTGTGCTAGCTTGGTAACTCGTTGGCATCATCTTGATTTCCGTGTTTTTTCTTTGTTGTATGCGATGCCATTTTGTTGTGATGTTTTGTAACGCTACAATGACTTGTTCATGATTTGATCGGTTTAAGGCTGTTTGAGAATGACGTTTTTGAATACTGCAGGAGGGTGAACAGGTATGTTGCTCTCTCTCTTTCTTCTGCTTATTTTTAAAACAATCGTATTTAAAAGAAATATTCGTGGGGGAAAATGCTACAGTTACAAATACCTTATCATCATACGCTTTGCTAAACATCGTGAAAATCTGCATCTGCTTCACTAATAAATTAGTTGCAAATCTCCTACACTCAAAACATTATTTTTGCTGCTTGTACAAGCTACTTATTTAAAATGAGTTGAAACAATACAATTCTTACTTTTTTTGGGGGGGGACAACTTAATTGTTTTATGTTCAATCATGTTCAAAAAAATGATTAAATTAACTTAATCGAATTGTGTTAAAAAAACATGAAGGAACTGTGTGGAACCCAACATTTACTACAGTGTAAGTTGATAAAATAAAATAAAATACAGAATTGATACAGTGTCTGATCTTGTAACTAAACTACATTTTCAGCCATTTGTTTAACCAAAAATGCAATATTACAACACTTTTAACATTTTTATATATATATAAAACATTTTTTAGCCTATGTCTGTGTCACCAGAATTTTTATTACCATTACTACAGTCTTCAGTGTCGCGCGATCTTTCAGAAATCATTCTAATAGGATCAATCTGATGGTCAAGAAACAAATATTTACATTATATCAATTATTATGTAACATTTGTAACTATTTTTGAGCATACTATGGTATTTCAGGATTATTTGATCAATGGAAAGTAAAAAAACAACAGAATTTCTTTAACAACATGACTTAACTGTCACTTTGCCTCCTTGCATAATTATTATTTTCAAGTAGCATGTTGTATATTAGCATTAGCATTTTTTTCAATCACTTTTTCAGTTTTTCTGTTACCTATGTCATATTTGGTGACAAAAAAAAAAAAAAAAAAAATCTCATCAATTCACTTTCATATTACAATACAAAAAAGATTTTTGCTGCTTGTTCAAACTACTTATTTAAAATCAGCTGAAACAACACAATTCTTGAGATTTTTTGGGACAGCTTAATTGTTTTATGTTCGATCCACTTTTAATTCAATTCAATTCAATTCATGTTTATTTATATAACGCTTTTCACAATATAGTTTGTGTCAAAGCAGCTTAACATAGTTCTAGTAGAGTCCAGATTTTAGAGTTGAAGTTCAGTTTAGTTTAGTTCAGTGGTTTAAATTTCACTGCTGAAGGTTCAAACACTGTAGAGCAAGTCCACCGAAGCACAGCTCCACAAGTCCCGATCCAAGCAAGCCAGTGGCGACAGTGGCGAGGAAAGAAACTTCACCAATTGACGAAGTGAAGGGAAAAAATAAACCTTGAGAGAAACTAGGTTCTGTTGGGCACAACCATTATTCTTCTGGCCAAACGTCCTGTGTGGAGCTGCAGTCTAGACGCCGGAGGCTGAAGAAGCTGGACGTCCATCGTGGAGAAACTGCAGGTGTGAGTAACTGCAGGTGTGAGTAACTCGGCAGGAGGTCAGGCTGGCCCGCAGGATCAATGTGGGGACTCGTTTGTCACGGTGGTCATTCAGGAATCAGTCTCATGCACTCCATTTCTCCATGACGACCACAGCATCAGCTCGGGATACGACCTGGTCCAGGATTATGGATACCTTGGGATCAACTCTTCACAGGTCTTGGATCACATCAATGGCGCTGCATAGTCTCTAGGCACTTCGGGATGAGTATCCCCAGGTGGAAATAGAGAATAAAGAAAATAATTAGCGTAGCTGCTGTTCATAGTGTATTTAAATGAAATGCAAAAATTTTTATATTGTTATATTATTGTCATTTATAAGTGTTATAAATGAAAATAGCAGTTATATAAACAAACATAGAAACAAACATGTAAAGCATATGAGAGTTTCTAACACAATGTCTGGTGTATTGAGGAGTGTGTCCTACAGGTGATGTCAAGCCAGCTCACCTGCGTTTTAAGATTTGTTAAGTTAACTTAATCGATTGTTGTTGGGACAACATGAATGAATTGTGAGGAACCCTGCATTTTTTACAGTGTAACTTACAAATCTGTAAACCAGAAGCAGAAAGGCAGCAAAAACATTTTTTTAAATGGCTCCCTTTGTGATCTACTGGAAAAACAAGTTAACTTTTGGCTGAACTGTTTCTTAAATATCAAAAGTTCCTGCAAAACTCCCATTTACCTTCATATAAACAGCACATTTTCAGTGTCCTCTCTTGTTGTTTTATAATCTGAGACATTCATCAGGCACATTTGAGACCGTTAACTATCACAAACTGACTGAAAATTTCACTGTAAAAATCGTCTGCAAACAGATCATTATTGTAGGATGGAGCTCAACTGTAGACTTTAATACAATATAGAGCTATAAAATATAGAAAACTCCTTATGAAGCAACAGCAGCAGAGTTTCCCCCACAAAATAAAGGCTATAAACCACAAAAGCGGGATGAAGAAACCATATGGATAATGAAATGAAAAATTCCTCTTGACAAGCAGATGGAGTGATTTGTTACAGTAATTTTGGCAGTATTGAAATTCATAAGCATAAAGAAATATGGCCTGTGGTAGAATACTTGCATATACATCACAAATAAGCACCACGTATTACCCAAAAACAGCCAATTCTGTCCCATGACATGGGCTGTTATTAGGGTCCTGGTCAAACGCATACGAGCCGCAAGCGATTTAGCAGATATGAGTGAGAGAAAAGGATCAAGGCCACCAAACATAATCACATTAGCACAACACTGACAGTCTGACGCTTTTGGACTTTTTGGACTACTGGGTGGATCAGGAAAATAGCTAACTTAATGAGACAATACAGGCAAAAAAATAAAATAAAAAATCTACCTGTGAATTTAGAGGGGGGTCAGTCTAATTTAAATACACCTAAAATACACGTTTAAGTGTTTCTTTTGACAGACTTTTTTAATTTATAAATTATGTCTGTAGATTTTAATTACATTTTAAAGGCCGCTTTCTCCTCAACTCAGCCATAAACCTTACATACAACTGCTTTATTTTTATCTATCTTAAGGTTTTTACAGAGGGATTTCTTCATATATTGTCATCAAATCAAATCAAAGAGCACTCAAAAAATTATTTTGCTGCTTGTTTAAACTACTTATTTAAAATGAGCTGAAACAGTACACAATTATTGAGGTTTTTTGGGACAACTTAATTGTTTTATGTTCAATCCCCTTACATTTGTTAGGTTAACTTAATCAATTTGTTTTGGTTGGATGACTTGTGTGGAACCCTGCATTTGTTTACAGTGAGTGCTATTAATTAAATTAAATTAGTTCCTTTCACTCTGTTTTTAATGAAAGTTAATTGTGCTTAATGCAAACAAAATGCTTGACCTCAAAATTTGATTACATTAAAAATGAACTTAAACTGACTGAGTTAACCTAACCTGGCAGATTACTGTTAGTGTTAAAAGTAAATGTTATTGTGTGTGTTTTGGCACGAAATTAACACAGGGAGCCATGTATTAATATCGTGCTATGTTGGGATATACTGTACAGAGTTTTACAGTGTCACCATTGTGAAGAGTAGAGACTGTGTTTTGGTTGAGTATGAGCTGAAAAACTTTTCTTTTAATACTGTATTTAAAGGGATAGTTCACCCAACAATTGAAAATTTGCTCACTAATTACTCACCTTCAAGTGGTTCCAAACCTTTCTTTCATCTGTTAAATGCTAAAAAAGATCATTTGAAGAAAGCTGAAAACCTGTAACCATCGACTTCCATAGTAGCAAATGGTTACAGGTTTCCAGCATTCTTCAAAATATCAAATTTTGTGTTCAACAGAAGAAAGAAACTCATAAAGAAAAAAGAAACTTTGAAAAAAGTAAAAGAAGAGTAATTGATCACAGAATTTTCATTTTGGGGTGAACTATCCCTTTAATGCAAGATCCACAACTATAAGCATATAAAAAAGTCTCCCATATAATTACATTAACATAAACTTAATAGAATAAAGTCAAGATTACCTAATTGAATTAAAGGCAACGTATTAGCACAATTCAATTAAGTAATCTTAACAAATTACTTTTTATAGTGTATATAATTTGCCTTATTAAATACAACATTTTATTTTACCAAAGGTTATGGAAGCCTAGTTATTTTCTGCCTGTTTACAGTATTTTCTGAATTATAGAATTATAAATAGAAATACCACAAAACCCCTCTGTAAAAACCTTTGACTCTAATATGTTTGAAAAAAATAAACAAGAATTTTGAACCTGATTTCATCCAATGTTCAGATTTGTGTGAAATATATGCAACTGCATATTTAATTGAATAGTGCCTCATTTGCATATTTAAATATAAAGTTTTAGAAACTTTTTAATATAAAACATATTTGCAATCAATCAACTCGATAATTATTGATGATAATTATTAGCTAAAAAGTGACCCATTTCACCTCCAGTGTGTTCCCTTAAAGAGACAGTTCACCCCAAAAAAACTATTCTGTCACCATTTACTAAAACCATATTGATATATTGAAGAATGTTGGGGGGAAAACAGCCATTGAACCCATAGTAGGAATCACAAATACTATGGAAGTCAATGGTTACAGGTTTCCAACATTCTTCAAAATATCTTCTTTTGTGTTCAACAGAACAAAAGAAACTCAAACAGGTGAAGGAGTAAATAATGACAGAATTTTCAGTTTAGGGTGAACTGTACCTTTAAGGTCACAGAGTTTTGAATTGTTCTGAATTGATCTGCGCATATATGACAAACATAACTAATTATTTTTAATTATCGATATGGTTATGAATGTACTTATTGGCTAATATCTCGCTCTACCCTTCTGACTGTGCATTAACATTGACGTTGCAATAATGGCATTCAGTGGGGGGTTTTATTATTTTTTTTCTGTCGACGTATGCAATAATCAACAATCACCTTTTCGAGTGCTTGATCCATCATTTCCCACATCTGCGATTACTGGTTAAAAGCACCATTCGCTGTATAAATGACTGGCCATTTGGCTGGTAATGTTATTAGGAAGTGCATCGTAATGCATGGTTTATATTGCAAGAGCGATATCTGACCCTTGCTGTTTTTATATGAGTGACGTGAGCCAATCAAATCAAAGATGATTTGCTGATGTGTAATAAAGATGTGAGCATTCATCTTCCTCAATATCTTCCTCTGATACTTTTGGATGTGAAGATTTTGTCTGCTCTTAAGGTAGCTTTATAGAAGACAGCAGTTTATCTTCGAAGAATTTGTGTTATTTTAGTAGTATTTATCATCTAAAGTAAAATATTTACCTTTTTAATTTAGATTTTATCTATTTTGTATTATTGTTTTGTAAGTTTAACATTTTTATTAGCTTTTGTTCCTTCTGTTTTTATTTTAGGTAACTCAAAAAAGTGGTCCAATGAACAATACTTTATGACAGTATTTCTTTATCTGTTAGTTCTTGTTAACTAAAAGTGCATTCATTAATGTTAACAAGCGCAATGCTGGATATTAATAATGCTTTAGTAAATATTGAACTATGATTAATAAATGCTGCATTATTCATTTTAAGTTCATGTTAACTAACGTTAACTAATTTGCCATTGTTTTAGTGTTACTGTAAAGTAAAGTAAAAACATTCATCATAAAAGTAATCTAAAAGTAATATAATAATGTAATCATATATCTTACATTGTCAGAAAAATGTAAACACATTTGTTTGGTTGGTTGGTTGGTTGTTTTTTTAAATATCATGAGGTATTAATTCATAAAAATACATTTATTGAGGGGTAACCTACATAAAAAAATAAATAAATGTGTTCTGCTAATCTTCCTACTTTAATAAAAACATCCTGCGAACATTTAGACGTTCAAAAATCCATTTCACAATGTTACGAACGTTTTCTGAACATATAAGCATGACATCGACAAACTGTCAGTTGTCCAGTTGTTTCTGAAAACATTCCATGCCAATTGTTGAAATAATGCTAACATTTTGCGACCATTATAATTAAAGACCAGCAAATTAAATGAACATTAACTGGGTGTTAATGTTCAATGCTAATGTGGAATGTCTATTCATACCCTGTAAAAAATATCTGTAAATTAACAGTTTTCAGTATTTTGTGATTCATGTCTTTATTTATCATTTTTCCATGTTTATTTATTCCTTTGACTTGCATCATGAGACCTTGATCTTTCCTCCAACAACTTTTAACCTTGAAGAATTTGAAAAGGAGACTTTTATTAACATTTTTAATAGTTTAAAGTGATATACTGTCTGGGTTGATGTTGTAAATTACGGTACAAAAACCTTGTAATAAACTGCCAGCACATTTTCTGTTATTTTACAGACTTATTTCTCTATATATTATTTCTTATACATTATATTATATCAACTAAAATGTCAATAGAAGTCCCTTTGTTAGACTGTAGAGTTAAATTGTCAACATCAAAAGTTGACAGAGCAGAGATCAAGTTCCCATAATACAATTCACAACTGTAAATGGCAAACACTTGTGAATCACAAAATCCAAAAACTGTTAATTAACAGATATTTTTTACAGTGTACATTTGAGAAACGCCTGACATAAAATGCTGAAGATCTGAGGATATTCCTAGTAAGCTGCAAACTGATCCTGCCTTGGCATACATTAAATATTTTAAGAGACATGTTGACCTTGTTGCACACCCTTAAAAATCGATAGTGGTCCTTTCTGTCATATCATGCAAAATTAAGTTTGCCTCTTTTTTTTCTACAGTATAATCACCTCACAAGCACAAAAACTCTGAATATTTTAAACTAAGGTGCTTTAGCTATGGATAAAAAAAAAATCAAACCCTCCTTTCTGTGCCCTTTGTCTGTCAGATAAACAGTAGGTGAAAGCGTGAGAGGGTCTTCGGGGAGGGGCTCTCTCCTGCTGACTGATATGTGATACCAGCTGACATCTGGCACCCTGTCAGATTGGCGTCCCCACATACACACTTAAAGAGCGTTACTACTCGCACTTCACCACTAGATGCTTTCTCTTAAGTACAGCTCCCAATAGACCTAAGCCAACGACCTGCTGGCACCAACAAACACAAACACACATACATACACAGTACAGCTAAGGACTTTCCACAGATGTAATGATTTTTATACTGTACAATCTGGATATTCTGTCCCCCTACCCCTAAACCAAATCCTCATAGAAAACAATCTGCATTTTAACACTTTTAAAATATTTCATTCTTTGTGATTTATGAGAAAAACTCATTGGGGACCAAAAAAAAGTACCCAGAAGATCAACATTTAATGATATTGCTATACTTCTAAGGACATTTGGTTTCCACAACTTCAGAAATACAAGGTACACACACACACACTCACACGTTTGTTTTACTTCTTAGTGAGAATGTTGTGTTACTTCCATCAGTTTCTACTTTCAATTTCTAAGGCCTAACTCTTGCCCGAAACATAACCATTACAGAAACTTGCAAAACAAGGATAAAAATATATAAGTCTTTTTAACTAGTAATGACGAAATAAAATGTCGTAATTTCTTTGTTGACATGATATTTCACTGTATGAGTGAGGATATTAGCCCTCACAAGTATAGTTAAACCAGTACACTGTGCTCGTCCCTTACACAGCACTGGCTAGACAGTGGTTATTCTGGGACAGTGGAGCATGTAGTGCCCCCTTAGGAGTCACACTATGGAGACCATCAGACTGACTTTCTTTTCAGTGTGTGTGTGTGTGTGTGTGTGTGTGTGTGTGTGTGTGTGTGTGTG
>CAIGQV010019171.1:3509872-3555317 GCA_903798115.1 Danio jaintianensis
GTGTGTGTGTGTGTGTGTGTGTGTGTGTGTGTGTGTGTGTGTGTGTGAAACATCTGTCATTCGCAATATTCTGACACTTGCCATTGTGGTCTGGTATGTGAGAAACTGGTTTGATCCGTAGAAGTGACTCCTCAACTCGTCTTCATATGTGATATGCACACATAAAGTGTGTGATTATGTGACTGTGAGAAACACAGATTTAACCCCTCAGAGGGCAAGAGGAACTGTTTTGGGTTCCACAAAGAACCTTTCAGTAAACAGTTCTTTAACAGAATTCCTTTTTTTAAACCTTTACTTTAATTATACCTTTTGTAAAAAATAAATAAATAGATGTTTGTTCAATTTAAAGGCACAATATGTTGTTTTTTTTCATTAAAATATCCCAAAAACAATAGAACAGTGTTATAAATTTTGTATGTACATACATTATCCCATTTGTTTCGAAGAGTGATCAAATCCAGAGAATGAAGTCAATTGTACCCTTTTACGTGTACAATCACACCGGTGTGATCAGCCTTGGCTTGTCCCTGAAGCGTACGATTACACCGGTGTGATCAGCCTTGGCTTGTCCCTGAAGCGTACGATTACACCGGTGTGATTAGACCGTTCAGAGCACACGTCATCAACTGCTAAAATTCAAATCTGACGGCACGCACTAAGGCACAGAAAGAGGTGCTCATAAATCACAATTTATCCATGCTTTCAAACAAATAACATGTATTTCCGGTTTCAGACATTCAAATACACATACCATACTATTTAAGATTTGTAAAATACCGCGCTGCAGGAGAGGGTGAAGTCTAGATGGGATACAGCTGAGGATACTCACGTCATTCATTCATTCATTTTCTTTTCGGCTTAGTCCCTTTATTAATCAGGGGTCGCCACAGCGGAATGAACTGCCAACTTGATACGTCAATATAGCATGATTTTTGTGACACTGTACAACAAATAATATTTTTACATTACCGTGAGGGTTGGGTTTAGGGTTGGGGTAGGGGTAGACGCTAATAAATTAATGCGTAATTTAATAAATAATTTTAATACTTCTTGTTAACTTCCGTTCGCAGCTGTATCCCTTCTAGCAACAACAGTAGCGCCCATTACATACAGCAAATATATAACATGCCCATATATATAACAAATAATACCATCATTATTAAGCTGTTTAAAAGACAAAATATATGTTCTATCACATATTTGAGAATCAGAGTATCAGAAATTTCACAATAGAATTAGAACGTGTCAATATTTACAGAAAAGGGCAAAAAGAAACAAAATACGATATATACCAAAGTCTCTTTAAGGCAAGTCATTTCACTCGGCGGCCATCTTTGAAACGCCTCTCGGGTAGTATGCTCGGGCATTCTGTCTGAATGGGGAAACATCAAACTCTCCAAAACTGTTTGCCAAGCTTACGATTACATTACATATTTGGAATCACCAATAAAATTAAACAACAACTGTCTCATAAGTTTCGTTTCTAAATGTTCGAATAAAACAAAATCTGCAGTTTTTCAGGTTGCTCGAGCTAATGCGCATGTGCACTGGAAAGGAAGGAGATCACGACACCAACCTCATTTATGGCCATTCTACACATTATCATCCTCTGGATAATGATCGTCAGATCGCGCTGCTCTTCTGAAGTAATCCACAACTTGGTCTTGATGGTGAATCTCCTCCAGAAATGACAGCGACTCTTTGTTTACAAGTTTGTGGGCATTTGAGTTGTTGCTGTCATGTGATGTGCGTTTGATAGGATGGACTGTACATCGCGTTCGTTTCATACAGATTACAAAACCAAAAAACTTTTGTTTTCAAGTGCACTTGGTTCATTTAAAAGCACAGATGTCAAGCTTTATTTGGATATATAATTCTCATGTCTGTGAAGCAAGTATTCGCTGAGATTTCAGTGCGTTTGTTGGCCATCCAACTGTCGTAAAAGCACACGTCTGTTCTGAGCTTTTCCCACGGAGAAACGTCAGTCTATAACGATCGATGATTGGCTCTTGTACTAGTAGGCGGGGCTTCATTCGCCATGTTGACCGTTACACTTTTCCCCATTCAAAACTATACGAGTGACATGTCTTGTGTGTTCTATAGACCTTTTTCTTGGCTGCTGCCATAGATATATACACTAGATATCGCATACGGACCCTCAGCATGCGTCAATAGCGCCGCCATATTTGTACAGGGCTCCCAGGACAAACATCATTCAACAGCACTAGTCAAGACAGTGTGCCAATGTGAAGATGCTGGACTTTAGCGCTGCTTACGGGTGTAGTAACGAGCAAACAAAGAAATCAAAGCACAAAGGCAGAACATTTCATAAGATTTCGTTTTTTACATGTTACAAACTTTTGTGCTCAACAAGTAATGTTATTAATGATAATACAGTCTCTTACTGCACTGATCATAAGGCAAAGTAGCATCAACTTGCACTGAATTCTAGACTTATGCTAGTTTTATTGAGTAAAATAAGCAAACAATGTAAATGAAATATGACAACGAGACGCTGCGGTGCTAGAAACTTGTATTGTTGTCGGTAAGTGAACGAGTCGTTCATAACAGAGACTCATTCACAAACGAATCGCTCCCTCCGTTAGAATGAGAAGTGAAAGCAGGAGAGGGGGTGTGTTTCAGGACACGGATTAGATCAAATTTAACAGGGAGGGAGGATAATACATTTCCATGCACACAAACACACACTCTTTATCGGCAATGCCCGTGCGGTCACTAGCTATGTTTCCATCCAAAAATGCGAAATAACTTTATGCGCTAAACTGGAATATCGCATAAAAGATGTGCGAATAAAGCAGCGTTTCCATCCAACGAGTCAAAGAGAACAAAATCGTCACTTCCTGATTAAATGGCGCCAAATATCAACAGTAAAAACGGAATTTGCTGAGGTAGGAGAAGGCAATGCTGACGCGCAGTGAACGCGTGGCGGCGTTTGAAGGCGTGACACGCGGAGCACAGACGCTCTTTACAATTCTGGAGGTCATTAATAATATAATAAAACTAATACTGAAATGCTTAAGGCATTTTAGAATGACCAAAACAACATTTCAGATGCTTTACAATGTGGTCAGCCTGCTGGTTTGTCCATTTACACACATTTTTATCATCACATGATCTCTTATAACCAAATCACATGACCTTTTTTTAATGCGCATACTGGAATTTGTTCGGTAAAAGTGTTTCCATCGCAGTTTATGCGCATCTTTTCTTATCGAATAAAAAGTTTATCCTACTCAGTTATGCGCATACATTTTTTATGCGCATTTCCTAAATTTATGCGCATCTTAGCGTTTCCATCAACCGATTTTTTATGCGCATATCCAAAATGCGCATAAAAATAGGTGGATGGAAACGTACCTACTGATCCATCGACGTAGAAAAGTGATGTAAAATTATAATTTTCGTAATGACATTTTTTTTTTTTTGCGTACTGACCACGGGGGAAATTCCCGATCATAGATATATGTATATATGTGTATATCTCTGGCTCTGGATGGCCACAGTCCTCCACTGCACCTTGGTCCTGCATTCATTTCAAAGGAGCGCTACCCTGTACTAAAATGGCGGCTCTATTGACGCATTCCTTCCAATAGACAACAATAGGCCAGGCGACATCTAGTATATCTATGGGCTGCTGCATGGAGGGCGCCATAGTGACCAGCGTCTTCCGGTAGAATGCTTAGAACTTCCGTTTAGAGCGTTTACAACTGGTAATTTGCGATCCGAAAATGAGTTTCTATAGTGTTTTGATTGGATTACGGAGTTTTTTGTGACACCCAACTTTAAAAGGTGTGTGTTTAAGCTGTTATAATCTGTCAGATGTGGTTCAAGTGCGAGAGAAAAACGTTCTCCTAGTTCACGTGTTCACTATCGTTTCAAAGCTGTCCAAATGTGACTGTTTATACGCATCAGCTGCCGACCGGAAGTTCTTAGAATTCTCCTTGCACATACACGCAAAGCATAATGGGTAATTTTGCTTTCTAAGAAAAAGGTCTATAGTCTTTGTATATACGTAGATCATTGGGGCTGGTGGGAACTTTAGAACGCAATGGATTCTAAGTAACGGTCACCAAAAAAACTCATGCAGGAGGGTCAGCTGGAGTATTTAAAACTCACGCGTGAAAGGGTTAACTAGTGTCGATGACATCATGCTCTTATTAGCATCTCGATTCACTTTGACAGCTTTCAGCCTTACTCTGCTTTATACTACCAAGATAATAAGTGTTGAATACTTTAGTTCATCCATCAATGTGATTCTGCAATTCTGCAGGGGTCCCATAGGATGTAATGAACACCACAACTTCCATGACTCCACACTCAGTCACGGCATCATCAAAATACACCTTTGTTTGTTGTGAATATGCGCCCTCTAGTGGCGAAAATTACATACTACCTCATAATAACATTGATACGTTTTTGGTCACGAATTATAAAAGAGTTGAGGGTAAAAAAAATGCTGTCAAGCTTGGTAACTTGTATTGAACCTTGCAATACTGACAGATATTTTCAAAAATAACAATATCATTTGCAAAGATTAAATTTCCATAACCCGAGCTCTAATGAACCACACCATTCATGTTCTGTGTATGGATATGTAATCTTTGCAAATAACATTATTACTTACACAAGACTTCTTCAAGCATTTAATACTACTTGCAAATCACATTGCTTTTAAGTGGGTGAGCTGGATTCAGCCTAAAGGTCAGTCTGTAACATTAAGATGCTTGATTGGTCAAATGTCTATATCTTATGCAAATTCGTAGGTCAGAGTTTACCAGTCGTGAACAGAAGACTTCTTCGCATGAGCGTTTCTGGTCTCCCATGTTTACCTGCGTATGAATGGAAGTAAATGAAGCGTGGAGTCTAGTGCAACCGCGGCTCAATGGCTCAACGAAAACTTGCATAAAACATTTTTCTGTCCATCAATCATGGCTTATTAGCCATGAAGATCAGCTACTTAAATGAAGCATGTCAATGATTAAGTGAGGTTCGAATCAAGTTCTTTTATAAATGGGACTCACGGGTGCTTATTTACACGTTTTATTGACATTTTTAATAGTTTTAAACTGTCTATTGTCTGGTTGGTCGTTGATGTTTGGTACAAAATTAGGATAATTAGCTGGCAGTACTTTTTTCTGTTGTTTACAGATCTAATTCTCTATATACAAGTAATTTTGGTTAACTAAAGAGTTAACTTTTCAACATCAACCAATGTCAGAGCCAAGATCAAGGTCCCATAATGCAATTCAAAAGTGTAAATAAACAAGCTATTGGGAAACCATTAATTAACCTTTTTTCCCCCGTGTGCAGATAACTTTAGTTTTGTCAAGAAGAAACATAAGTTTTGCCACAAAAAAGGTGACACAATTCTTTTAGATTCTTTACAGTGTTTATATACCATCCACTATAGTAATCAAAACTGATACAATATGCAGTACAATTCACCTTATTAATTTTTGCCCTAATTGTTAAAAACTCATTGTATTATGGTTATTATATAGCATTAAAGTTACAATAAAATTAGAAGCTACTGAGGGAAGGTTCACATGAAAACAATTTTCATGTTTATAGTCAGCGGTTCATTTAACTTTAATTGTACAATTTGTCAGATTTGTAGCACTAAAAATACACAAACAACAAGGAACCGCTCAACAAGTCTTGAGGATTCAAAAAACTGACCTATTCAAAAAACTGAACATATTTACACTGTGGTCTGAGCTATTTGTAGCACGTTTCTGTATTTGCATGTGTTGTGAGAAATATCTGGTAATTGTTTCTGTATTTTGTGATTCACAAGTGTTTTCCATTTATTTACGGTTGTGAATTGTATTAAGGGACCTCGATCTCTGCTCTGTCAACTTTTGATGTGGAAAATTCAACTCTAACTTTAACAAAGTGACTTTTATTGACATTTTAATCGTTTGAAATGATATAATATATAAGAAATAATATATATAAAAATAAGTCTGTAAAGTAACTGAAAATGTACTGGCAGTAAAATAACACCAAACCAAACATTATATCACTTTAAATTAAAAAGTCCCTTTTTTTTTTTTTACTTTTCAAGGTTAATAGTTGTTGGAAGAAAGATCAAGGTCCCATAATGCAATTCATTCATTTTCTTTTCGGCTTAGTCCCTTTATTAATCTGGGGTCCCCACAGCGGAATGAACCGCCAACTTATCCAGCAAATGTTTCACGCAGCAGATGCCCTTCCAGCTGCAACCCATCACTGGGAAACATCCATACACTCTCATTCACACACACACACACACACACTACGGACAATTTAGCTTACCCAATTCACCTATACCACATGTCTTTGGGCTTGTGGGGGAAACCGGAGTACCCGGAGGAAACCCATGCGAACACGGGGAGAACATGCAAACTCCACACAGAAACGGCAACTGACCCAGCCGAGGCTCGAACCAGCGACCTTCTTGCTGTGAGGCGAACGTGCTACCCCATAATGCAATTCAAAAGCTTAAATAAACAGGAAGAAAAAAATAAAAACATGAATCACGAAATACAGAAAACTGCTATTTTACTGATATCTTTTACAACAGAAGAACACGATATCAGTTTTTCACAAAATTATTATTATTATTTTTTTTGTCTATACACTGTATGAATGATATTGTTTTTAAAAAATCTATTTGAAACCGTTTTACAAAAGTCTATATCTATCTATCTATCTATCTATCTATCTATCTATCTATCTATCTATCTATCTATCTATCTCAGTTCTAGGCCTATGTTTGGGCCTGTTAGTTGAGGGTTCCTAATATTGTAAATTGTCACCACAGTGAACTGCTACTGCCATCTAGTGGTACTAGTCCTCTGCAAAAAAGTATAATTTAAAACATGTAAATATATATTTTATAAATAAATAAATACATTTTTAAAGTCTCTTCTTTGATTACCAGGACAGTTGATGAAAGCGGATGAGGAACGGACGAGCCGATGGCAGCATCCGTTCCGCATCCCTTCAAACACACGCCGTCTGCGTTAACCGGACAGTGAGGGGAATCCCTGTCTGTTTACGGAATTCTTCTGGAGGGAGGGAGAGAGCCAGAGGAAATCTGTCCTCTTCTTTGAAGCACTAGAGCATCTGGTGCTCTCCGTCGAGCCGCATAACTTCTCCATGACCTTCACCCTGTTATTCGAGCTGCTGCAGTATCGCGGCTGAATAGTTGTGGAAACCCAAAGCCCGCGCGCTCCACCTGCTCCAGAGCCGAAAAACAGAGCACTCCTACCGGACACCCGGGAGTCAGGCCTCTGGGTCAATCATTTACTCCCATAAGTGCCCGTGTGGGAACATTTTTCAGTTTTTAATGGACAAACGGAATGCTTGTGATAACAAGGCGTCCTTTCATGCCTCAGTGACACCCGGCGCTGCTGTTTGGAGTCACAGTTTCTGAATTCCATGACATTTTTAGCGGTCGATCAACAAGGTTTGAAAGTCCAACAACATACCAGAGGAGCTCTTATTGGAATAGTTCCCCCCAAAATTATGTCATTATTAATTTACTTTTCACTTGTTCCAAAGCATTTTGTTGTTGTTGTTCTGGTGAACACAAAAGAAGATATTTTGAAGAATGTTGGAAACCAGTAACCATTAACATCCACATTAGGGAAAACAAATAGTAGCCTATCAACGGGAACTCAATTGTTAACCGGTTTCTCCTTGGTTTAGTAAACCAAAATAAGACTTTTAAGAGATACAATCTGAGGTCTTATAGCGCCATCTATTGGGTATTAGATGTGGTGCAGGGCATTATCCGAGTACTGTTTACAATAGGCTACTATTTTTCGGGGTCATTTCAGGATACAGGAATACAACCGCTAATTTTAAATCAGATTAAATCACCCCATCTAACATTACAGATTCTTGAGATATGGTAGCCTAGAGAACATAAATATGTTTAACTTTTTTTTTTTACTTAAAAACTAAAACCTCAATATGATTTTAATAGTTTAAATGTATTTGCTTTTAGAGATCCCAAGAAAAATACTAATTAATAATACAAAAGTAGGCCTAATTTATAGTAAAAACTACAATGATTTTGAGCCATAGTAAAGTATACTTGAATTAATCTTGTTATAGTTGCTATACAATATACAACTAGAGCAATACAAATTACCCTATATATATATATATAATATATATATATATAATAAGTGGGGGAAACTGGAGCACCCGGGGGAAACCCACGCGAACACGGGGAGAACATGCAAACTCCACACAGAAATGACAATTGACCCAGCCGAGGCTCGAACCAGCAACCTTCTTGCTGTGAGGCGAACGTGCTACCCACTGCGCCACCGCGTCGCCGTATAGGTGAATTGGGTAAGCTAAATTGTCCATAGTGTATGTGTGTGAATGAGAGTGTATGGGTGTTTCCCAGTGATGGGTTGCAGCTGGAAGGGCATCCGCTGCATAAAACATGCTGGATAAGTTGGTGGTTCATTCTGCTGTGGCGACCCCAGATTAATAAAGGGACTAAGCCAAAAAGAAATGAATGATTTAATAACAAATTAGCTTATAACTGGTGAATAAAACTTAAATCTAATCCTTTCAGACAGTGACTGAACGAGATACAGAACCTGACATCCTCAAATTTCCACATATCATGTAAGAGTAGTAACCTGCAATGACTGTTAGTCCACTATATCATTCCATTGTTGTAAAATACAATTCAAAGTTCAATCTGGCAACCTGTTTCTCCTCACTGGATTTCTCAATGGTTTTATTGAGATTTTATTGATCATTTTACTCAGTTCTTCAAAGATGGGTAAGTATGAATGAAGAAAGTATTGTTTGAGACCCTTAATTTGTCAAACATTTTTGAGTTTCTTTTTGGAAACTTTGACTTCAATATATATTACTCACACTAATGAAGTAATTGAGTACCGGTTTTTAACATTCCTCAAAATATCTTCTGTTGAGTTCAACAGGAAAAGAAGAAACTCAAAGGTTTGAAACCACTTGAGGGAAAGTAAATGTTGAGTAAATTTTCATTTTTAAGTGAACTATCCCAGTGGTGTAAAGTAATGAATTACAAACACTCAAATTACTGTGAGTATTATTACTCTTGAGTGATATTTTTGCTGCTTATTCAAACTACTTATTTAAAACGAGCTGAAATAACACAGTTCTTGAGATTTAGTACATTTGTAGCGCTGTATCAGTACTTTTACTGCACTATTTTCTTTGAACTTACAGTCACTACTTTATATGTCCATTTTATATTTGTCTACAGTGATTGGCCAAGTAATCAGTCTTGTGATTCCAGTCCAATCAAATAAAAAAAAGCATTAGACTGACCCCAGGACCCGGACGCTTTATAAATGCAGCAAACATGTACAGTTTGGAAGCATTAAAAGTATCCAAAACAACTGTTACGCACAACAACCCAGAGACTGTTTAGACTGCATGTCACTGACGAGAAGATGAAGGTTGTCTTCAGTATATTATAGAGTGTATATATTAATGTAGTGTGCTCTCACATTAAATTCATCTCACATTTTGAAGTACATCAAGATATAATGCCATATACTTGGAAACACCCAAGTATATGGCACTGATTTGCATTTTAATTTGTAGGATATAAAAATCAAATAATTGTCACAGCGTAACATTTTAGAAGGGATTTCTCCTACTTTTTTAGTTTTACAACAGATACTTTTATTTGCACTACATTTTGGGCACGTAACAGTACTTTTACTTGAGTGAGTTTTCAGTTCTCTTTCCACCACTTCAAATAAATATTGAGAGAAGCCTTGACTGTGACAAAGCCCATCAGAAGGCAGTTATAATGACTAAAGTTCAAGTCATAAAAGGTTGAAAACATCCCTGTGTGGGTTTGGTTTCTTAGAAGGAATACTTCAGTAAAAATCACATAAGCAACAGTACAGGTTTTCAAACATGATACTAAATTAATAGAACAAACAAGTTAATAGTGAATGGGTTCAGGGTTTTTTCCAAGACAACAAGCTGGAGCAGAACATTTCTGCATCTCAAAGCATTCATTTCTGATTGAATCCTTTTTTTATTATCTCAGAGTCACTTGCTCAGAACTCCCATTACACCCACCATAAATTAGATAACTTGATTTTTTTTTTAGCTCAAATGTAACACTTTACAATTAGGTTGTATTAGTTAATGTTAGTGCATTTACGAACATAAACAATATATTTATTGCCGTATTCGTGAATGTTAAGTTAATCAAAATACAGTTGTTGATTTTTAGTTTAGGTTAACTCACGGTGCATTAACTTATGCTTACAAGAATTCATTTGGATTTTAATAATGCATTAGAAAATTTTGAACTATGATTAATAAATGTTGTTTAAGTATTGTTCATAATTAGTTCATGTTAGTAAATACATTAACTAATGAAACCTTATTGTAAAGTGTGACCAGTCGAACAAACCTGGTTAAAACTCTAAGAAAATATCCATATTTTACTGTGTGTCCTTTTGTTTATTGTGCAGCTCATACACAGTGAAATCCTATTGATTAATATATACTGTTAGGTGAACAGTAAACAAATCAAAAACAAAAAATATAATGTCCAGTCCAAACGAAGACTAATTTAATTACAAAAGGGATATTTTATTGAAACTAAGGCACAATACAATAGTATATATACACATTGACCTTATGGTGTGTGACTTACTGTATATAAACTGAATTCTGGTGATGACTGATCACTTAATGTGGTGTTCAAACCACTTGCAAGTGGACTAAACATGATGTGCAGGTAAGTGCAGTTTCTACAGTGCTGCCCTTCAGGCCTCGGTTACGGTTTAGTGTAGCGTATGTATTTCTTCCCAGAAGGCACTTCTTTGAGGGTAAAACCAGCTGGGAAAAGCTTGTTGGCCTCTTCATCTGAGAGAGAAGGGATGACCATGACCTCTTGACCAGGCTTTATAAAATAATAATAAAAAATAAAGACAAAAGTTAATTGAAATATACATTCAAGGATTTCACACAAACAATGATCACATTTATACAATGGTCAAATTGAGCACAATATGTTTATTTGTATTTCATCATGAAGGAAGGAAGGAAGGAAGGAAGGAAGGAAGGAAGGAAAAGAGACTCCTACACAGTACCACAAAAAAAAAAAGACTCTCACCTTCCAGTCTACTGGTGTGGCCACTTTTTTTGTAGCCGTCAGCTGCAGAGAGTCAACAACACGAAGAATCTCATCGAAATTGCGCCCCGTAGTTGCGGGATAGAGAATAGAGAGCTTCAGCCTCTTGTCAGGACCAACCACAAACACCTGAAACATGTTAAGAGATGAAAAAAAAAAAGCAAGCACATGAACCCTGTTGGCTTCATAACTGGTGGCGTAGGCAAAAAAAACTGCAGGCAAAAACATTGTTTTAATACATCTGGGAAATTCTGAGACTGGGCTTTTCAGAAGTTTTTTTTTTTCCTCTAAAAAGTAAAACATTATCCAAAAATGTAAAAAAAAAAAAAGCCATACTTTGTTTTGTATTTAATACATTCAGACATTTCTCTTGAGGTAGTTCTCAAAAGGAGTTATTTTTCCTCCTGAACGGAGCCATAAATCTCCATGTTAGCATCATTTACACCAAAGTGCACAATACATTTTTTTTATAAAATAAAACAATTTATTTTGAAAGTTTAGAGATTTGTTTCAACAGTACATAATTTGCCAGATTACATTTCAATTTTACAAAAAGTTGTGAAAATGTATTTGTTTTCTGGCTGTTCACTTTTTTTTCTGAATTACCAAGGTAAGTTATAAAAGGAGAAAAAAAAAAAAATCCTCACTGGTTTACAAAAAATAAATTAATAATAATAATGGTGGTTCATTCCGCTGTGGCGACCCCAGATTAAAGTGACTAAGCCGAAAATGAATGAATGAATTATAATTAATATTATTATTATTATTAAATGAAAGAATATGAACCTGACCTAATCCAATGTTCAAATTTTTGTGCTAGAAAATAGCACATTTAAACAACTTAAGAAAATGTGCAATTTGAAAAGTGTTTGTGATTCTCGATGTGATTGCCCTTCATATTCAGCATCTTGCCTTAAAGTCCACATGAAACAGAACCTACTGGAACTTCTTTCAGTATGTTCATGTCCAAACTGAAATGGAATATTTAGTAGGAGGAGGGTTTTTGTTTTTTCAATTCAAGTTTTCACAGTTCATCCAAATACAAAAATGTACATTGGTCCCTCGTTTGTCGTGTGGGGGAAATCACACACATTTATATGATTATCTAGGGTGTTAATAAAAAGACGAACTTCCCAGTGTACATCAAAAACACACACAAAAAAACAAAAACAACCTAACAATCGATTTGATTTTTGCGCATCACTGCCTCAGAGCAAACTAACGGTAAAGGGGGCTTGGATAAAGACATTGTGACTGACGCGTCAACAGAATAACTGCCAAATGCTGAAGCAAATGGTCAGACTGAGTGAATATTACTAAAACAACTTTTTTTTTTTTTCTTTTCGTGAATTAACTTGCATGGATTAATTGTACACCTAAAGCAGGGGTGCCCAAACTCAGTCCTGATGGGCCAGTGTCCTGCAAAGTTTAGTTCCAATAGTTCCATCCTAAATTGTTGTTGCTCAGTAATTTCCGTCAAGACCAAATATGAAAACAAATGAGTATTAAATATCTAGGATTTCTAAACCATTTGAAGTGATATATAGTTTGCCATGATTGCTTTGCTATAACAGTGTCCTAACTACACATGATGCTGCGATAAAAGGCATCTTTTTTTATGTTAAAAAGGAGTTTGTCCCAACCATCTGTGATGGCGGTGAAGCGTCATCAGAAAAGAAGCATTTTAGAAACGGCTTCTTTTCTGTGACATCACGGATGAACAACACAAACTACAATGACTATGATCACCTCAGGTGCGGATTATGTGCTTTATTCAGTGTTAAGTGCTACTAATGAGAGTTTGATTACCATTTTGTGTTACATTTATGGGCCTTCTGAAATGGTAGCAGATAGTTTACCTTAGATCTAGAAAATAACTAGCAAACGTAGTTTAAAAAAAAAAAAAAAACCGAATGTTAGAACTGTGACTGTGCAAACCAACAGTCCTCAGCATGTGCTTTATGAAAAGTTAGAGATGTTTAATACGCATCATTTAGATTATAAATCTTAGCAGGGGTGCCCAAACTCAGTCCTGATGGGCCGGTGTCCTGCAAAGTTTACTTCCAACCACAATTGGACACACCTTGGCTAGCTAATCAAGCTCTTACTAGGCTTTCTAGAAACATCCATGCAGGTGTGTTGAAGCAAGTTGGAGCTAAAAATCTGTGGGACCGAGTTTGGGCACCCCTGACCTAAAGAATAACAATGTGAGCTTGGAAAAACATTAAACTCATGGACTTGGATGAAGTAACAGCACAAAAAAGACTTGTTTGAGACTGTAAAGGATTGTGAAAACATCATGGTTACTCAGGGTTTCCTCATCCTGACAACTTTTGCAGAGGTGTGATGTTAAAGCACATGTTGTAGCAGAGACTAGATTAAATCTGCAGGTACACAGGATATGGGAGAGCTACAATGCAACATAATATCTGCAGAAATTCAGTCAGGCAGATCAACACTTTCATAATCACCTTTTTATGGGGGTTACCTGAAACATGCTGCTACACAGACCTTAACCAACAAGGGACGATTTTTATATTTCTGGGTTTCTCAGTAGAGCGCAGTGAATGGGCGAGTACAACAAATATTTTTTTACAATCCTATTTGCTGAAATAAAAGAAAAACTCCACAATGGTGTTATCAAGACTTTCAGAAAAAGGAAAAATAATAGCGCGAGACTGATAACGGCAGCCAGAAGAGAGATGCTGCAATAGAAACACCTCACATAAACGGTAATTTGTTTTGAGTAATTTGATGCAAAGACAATATAATACATACATAAATACATATACATGTTCATAATTTTTTTTTTTTTATCCAAATATTAAAAACTCTCTGGGATTTAAGATGCTGATGACCGTTAAACGTGCCATAACTGTCTTGTGAAAAGGGTCCAGTAACTAATGTTGTTTTTATTTGAATTTCCATTAAAAGCTTTAGTCATTTTGTTATACTTTCTCCATTTGTAGTTCTAGTAATTTTAGCTAAAACATACACACACTCTTAAGCTAAGTTTTATAATAATAATAATAATAATAATATCCAAATAACATTTTAGTGCAGGGAAAAAGACAAAAAGCACTACTTAACACTGTATAAATGACATGCTGTGGGTAAAAAATAAACTGAAGTAGACATGACTAAATTTCAATGAGTGTTGTTTCTGTACAACATTATAATATCAAATATTAGCTGGAGTGCTACCTCTAGAATGATACAAAAGGTTGCCCAGGTCAAGTAAACTTGTAGCATCAGCATATAATAAAGGTGTTTGCAGAGAAGTTACTTGCATTACAGAGATTGTAACAATTAAAAACGTTATCAAAATTGTAACAATAATGTGTGATATTTCTGTGTTACTCGCAACTAGGGCTGAATAATAGATCAATACTGCAATGGTCAGATCGCAGAATTGGATTATTTATTAAAGATTAAAAGAAAGATATTCTTAAATACATTATGTTATTGTTATTATTATTACTTATGATATTTTACATTTGATTGTTCAATTTCTGTACTTGAATACTGTTAGACTCTCCAGAAAACCATAAAGCATTGTTTATTTATGCTTGTAATGTATTATAATTTATATCTATATTTATGCTATGCACTGCATAGGAAAAAAGTCTTGATCATCCCAGTCGATCTAAATGAAATCTTTCCAAATAAAGCGAACTACATTCATTCATATCGCAATATATAAATCACATCAAAACAAAAGAATCGCAATGTCTGATTTTTACAATATAGTGAGGTGTTATATAGATTAAGTAATGATGTTAGCCTTAATAACCCTGTTGTGAACCACAGTCTTAAAGCATGTAGAACACTCACGCAGCGGGCAGTGAGGGGCATCCCATCTTTATCCCTCTCGTCAGGGTCCAGCATCCCCAACAACACCGATAGCTCCCTCTTGTCGTCCGCGATGATGGGGAACGGCATGGGGCAGCAGGCTTTGTCTTGGTTAAACGACAAAATGTCCTTGAGAATACGAAAGATACAATGTCATTTTATTGCTTATTAGGCATTATAGAGAGCATGTAGTAGATGTGAAACTGATATGTCCATTTTTAAAGTGTTATTAATTTTTAATGCTTTGGTCTACAGATCTAAGCTGTACATCAAAGCACTAAAAATCCTAATCTTAAGCTTGGTCTCCTTTTAAAGACGATACAAACTTTGAATATTATTATTAAATTTATATTATTTACAACATTCAGACATTTTTCCCCTCAAAATATAACTTTTTTTTTAAACTACTCACTAAAATTGAAGGTTTCTACCAGTTTTTCATGTGGATTGTTGAAGCAAACTCATGGTGTAAACTCACGTTTAGTTCATGAATGTGTGACAAGGTTACTCATCCTAAATTGTTGTTGCTCAGTAATTTCCGTCAAGACCAAATATGAAAACAAATGAGTATTAAATATCTAGGATTTCTAAACCATTTGAAGTGATATATAGTTTGCCATGATTGCTTTGCTATAACAGTGTCCTAACTACACATGATGCTGCGATAAAAGGCATCTTTTTTATGTTAAAAAGGAGTTTGTCCCAACCATCTGTGATGGCGGTGAAGCGTCATCAGAAAAGAAGCATTTTAGAAACGGCTTCTTTTCTGTGACATCACGGATGAACAACACAAACTACAATGACTATGATCACCTCAGGTGCGGATTATGTGCTTTATTCAGTGTTAAGTGCTACTAATGAGAGTTTGATTACCATTTTGTGTTACATTTATTGGCCTACTGAAATGGTAGCAGATAGTTTACCTTAGATCTAGAAAATAACTAGCAAACGTAGTAAAAAAAAAATAAAAATAAAAAACGAATGTTAGAACTGTGACTGTGCAAACCAACAGTCCTCAGCATGTGCTTTATGAAAAGTTAGAGAGGTTTAATATGTATCATTCATTCATTCATTCATTTTCTTTTTGGCTTAGTCCCTTTATTAATCTGGGGTCGCCACAGCGGGATGAACCGCCAACTTATCCAGCATATGTTTCACGCAGCGGATGCCCTTCCAGCTGCAACCCATCACTGGGAAACATTCATACACACTCATTCACACACATACACTACGGACAATTTTAGGTTACCCAATTCACCTATACCGCATGTCTTTGGACTTGTGGGGGAAACCGGAGCACCCGGAGGAAACCCACGCGAACACGGGGAGAACATGCAAACTCCACACAGAAATGCCAACTGACCCAGCCGAGGCTCGAACCAGCGACCTTCTTGCTGTGAGGCGAACGTGCTACCCACTGCGCCACCGCGTCGCCCTTAATATGTATCATTTAGATTATAAATCTTATTTCATTAGGAGTGCAGTGCACTATTCTGCGCTTCCGAATGACTTTGGTATTTACATTTTTATGTCATGTCTTATCTGGTGCAAACAAATTGCTTGTCACTGGAATCTTCTCACATCGCGTGTAGTTGCTGTATGGCATTATCTATAAACATGCTGTGACACAGAGCTATTTTACCATTAGCAAGTAACTAATGTACTTGCTTTATAAATCAAGATTGCCGTTTTGTTGTGCTTTTTTCATTTGTATGAGATTTTAATTTTTAGCTTTAGTCACTTTAGCCACAAACAAATTAATGTAATATAGTTTAAAAATTAGGGCTGCACAATACTGAAAATTATGCTTTGAGTTGTTGAGTATGTTGTTGAGTATTGCGATAACATTTCTTACAATATAACATTCTTACAACATTTTGAAAAATATGTTTTTAAATCATTTATTGGTTTAATTAATGACATTGAAATAAAGGTAAACAATATTTGTTTTTTTTTTAGATCTAATTGATTCAGACAAAAAAAAAAAAAAAAAAAAAAAAAAAAGTCAAGGTGCAAACATATAGTCTTTAAAACACTGTGAATGAGTGAAAAGCTCAGCAGATATTCGGACTCGGATTCTTAACACAGGCCTGCGATACATATATTCTACATTCTATTATTATGATAACAAATTTTGCGCATATTGTAATATTAATTCCAATTATTATAGTATAATATAATTAGAATAAATATTAAGTGATAATATCGTGCAGCTCTAGTAACAATTTAATAAAACAATATAATATTACTTGCTTTACAGCACATGTACACAATCGGATTTCTGGTACATAATGACTGAAACAGAGCTGTGGTTAAACAGTCAGCCAAAACAGCATCTTGTGGGAACGGTGCGTCTGCATTATTCACATGAACACAAGAGTTCAGCCATAGGCACACGTGGGTGTGAAAGTATGACTGTATGTCCAGTAAGGGGGATAGACAGACACTTGGCAACCACAGGATGAACCATTGGCTTTTTTAAATGCATTTTTAGTAGTGTTTTTAATTAAACTTTTGGCCAGGTTCAGACACTTGGGAAACCAGAACATCATACAACATGCAAGCAGGCCTTAAGGGAGACTTTGAGAGAAAGTCAGCAGCTGCAGAAAGTCTCTCCTTTGGGCTTACAGTAAGGTGATCTAATCTGAACCAATCAGAGAAGTCCACCATGCATGTTTAAGGCCAAAGAGCCAATGACTAGAGGCCAAAGCTACAAAAAAAACAATATAGCGTCATTAAATTGTGTTCCGTAAGGGAGGCCCATGTGAGATTGCTTTATTTATACATTATATGGTTTTCCATGAATGTACTGAACTATTTAAATTGTTTTAAATCATTCTTTGAAGAGTAATCAATCGTGCAAATAAAATATATACATAATTATCATCATCAGCATAATCATTTAAAAATCAAGCTTATAGGAATGCAGATGCTTCTACCAACATTTGTGAAAAAAATAAATAAATAAATAGGTCGCTCTCAGAAGCTCAGTGAATTCAAGAGTGGTACTGTGATATTTTTTCCGCGATCAACTGTTAGTGGTTTTATATCATAGTGGAGGCAATTGGGAACAACAGTATAGAAACTTGATAGTGAATTATCAAGTGCATGATATGAATTATGTGCATGTGTGCTATACTGTATCTGCAGACCTCACTCCATTTTCGATGGTCCTCCACGCTGTCAATAGACAGGGCGATCATCTTCACATCACGTTTCTTAAACTCTTCATGAAGCTTGGCGGCACGGGCTAGTTCAGTCGTACATACTGGAGTGAAGTCACGCGGGTGCGAAAACAAGATACCCCATCTGAAGAAGAAGAAGAAAACGAGACAGAAGGCAAGAATGACTCATTTCAAAATCAGAAACTGAAAAGCGAATTTGAGTTTTGTATTGTTATAGTGTCAGCAGTAGGTCTATGTAAAAGAAAAATACATAGTTGCAATAACTCTCAATGATAGTTTGCTCAAGCCCAGTGCATTATGGGTGTTGAAGTGCTTGCTTGAAAGAGAGATATACATTGTGTATATATAGAGATAGAGAGAAAGACTTGACAATTTATAAATTAAAAAAAATGTTTATATTGTTTAATATTTGTTCTATAAATTGTCTGATAACATTTTCAAAAAAAAAAAAAAAAAAAAATTAATAAATAAAAAAATCTGCCAAATCGGGGAAATCGTTACTGGTTTGAAATTTTGATATTTGGACTAGAAACAAGACCAAGATGTGACTGGTGTGGAAGTGCACATTGCGATAACAATACTAAAACGATATATTGTGCGGCCCTACCTTCAATGAAACAATAGTTAAATAGAAATTTAAGAACTAATTAATTAATTACAAATTCCAGCTTTTTTTGTAGTACTACAGTAAAGAGTAACAAGTGTCAGATTGAGGCATTACAAAGCGGTGTCGGGAAATCATCTGGCCAGTTACACAACTACTTGGAGTTTCACTATTGTAGAACCATGACACATGTTTTAAAGTTCGAAGGAAAAAGAATGATTTACTCCCTGCAGACATGAGAATAATCACGCTTTATCTATCAGGGAGGAAATGCATATCCCATTAGCCAGATAAATAATCCTTATAATGGAGACTTCAGTATTGTTTTGTAGAAACACACAGAGCAGCAATTCTTATTCAAAGCCAGCAGCCGTTTTGACTGCTGTTAAAGAAACAACGGCAGACACCCTGGACAGATCACATGATCGTCACAATGAAAAGAAATTCAAACTCATGCAAACTCTTGCCACTACCATGTGATTTCACATTTTACACACCAAGTGATGGAATCGCTTAATTTTTGGGTGAACCAAACAAGTTCATTGTTTCTGTTAAACATTATCTTTTGAAGAATGTTGGTTACAAGTATGCATTTAAAAAAAAATGAATAAACGAAAGAATGAATAAATAAAACACTACAGGTAAAAAGAAAATTGTTTGTTTTTTTAAGTAAAAAAAAATAAAATAAAAAAATTAATATATATATATATATATATATATATATATAAAAAATTTATACTACAGTTAACAATAAAAAAAAAAAAACATTAAATAGTCAATAGCCACCAGTTCCTAAAATTCTTCAAAATATCTTTTGATTAATGAAAAAACAAAAAAAACAATAAAACTAGTTAATATGTAAAAATACAATAATAATTAATACAGTTAATTAATACTACAGTTAATAATAATAATAATAATAATAATAATAATAATAATAATAATTGATAGTCAATAGCCACCAGTTTCTAACACTCTTCAAAATATCTTTTGAAACTCAAAACAGGTCTGGAATAGTGGAGTTTTAACACTGTATCAGATACTAGTTATTTTCTTTGTAAGCATTTAGGCAAACCTAGTATGAACACTTGATAATAAATGATCAATTTAAGCTGCAGATTCAGCGTCTTGGGGAAGGAATATTTAGGTACTAGAGAGCAATTGATTGGACAGAAAATTTGATGAGAAACTGAAGTTTGAAATTGGCATAAATTACTGATTCATTTAACAGAACTGAAAAACCGCAAGTTTTGCAAGCTTATATCTTCTACATGTGAATTTTGTCATTGTTTTGTCATGTCACTAGCTCATAGTTAATCTTAAAGGGACAGTCTGGCCAAAAATAAATTCTCTTTTACTCACCCTCCATTTGTTTCCAACCTGTTTGATATTCTTTCTTCTGTTGAACACAAAGGAAGATATTCTGAAGAATGTGGGAAAAAGCTTCCATTTGTTCTTAACATGGATGTCAATAGCTGCATTTTTTCACCTTTCTTCAAAATATCTTGTTTTGTGTTCAACAGAAGAAAGAAAATTCAAAATAGTTGAAACTTGTGTAAGTTTTCATTTTCGGCCAAAGCGTCGCTTTAGGACTAACATATTGATATTAAGAAAAATAAGATTTTATGGGACTTTTTATTTGTATTTTTATAAATGTAACAGATTTTGACACTTGATCATTCTTACAAAACTTTAAATTGTGAAATGCAGAAGGGTTGCTAAACACCCTTTTATTCATGACAACATCTGTTACACGCTTCAACAACGAAACTCTTCGACAATTGTGGAGGAAGTTTGGCTTGAAATGGGGACCAAGAACTGGCCCCCTTTCCCTGTTAGATAATGCATTAAAGGACAGCTGAGGACAGTTACACAACCTGAATGATAAAAATGCAGCGTTTTATATTTTCAGGGTAGTTCATGGACCTCTGCTATGAAAAAGACGACCACAGTTAATAAAACTGATTCTGCTTGTACGCATATTTCTGTTAAAACAGGTTAAACTGCTAATTAACATGTGCTTATGAAACAATTAAAACAATTCTTTCATGTTGTCCAAACACAAATCAATTAAGTTAACTTAATTGTTTTGTTCAATCCACTCAAATTTGTAAAAACGATTAAGTTGTCCCCCAAAATAACTCAAGAATTGTGTTGATTCAGCTCATTTTAAATAAGCAGTTTTTCTGAGTGTACTTGATTATTTATTTTATGATCACATTATCTCATAATACAATAATATATTCGGTTCAGTCACAAAAGGGGTTCAAGCATACAAACAATATTCTTAACGATTTATTTGAAGTACACACTTACATTTTGTATGTTTTTTGTCATACTTGGAACGATTTTCCTAAATATTTTTAGCAATAAAATGACTACCATGCATTTTAAGCAGGATTTAAAGACACCTACTGAAACAGCATTCAGTGTAATGAGTTTACACCAAAAACAAAATTATAAAAGGAATAATTTTATAAAATGGCACAGCCCTAAAATACCAATTCACTGTGATTTTCAATCTTCATTCTTTCACATCATCACTCAAAACCACTAAGTTTCATCCATTTATTTTAGCAAGAAACGGTAGTAATTTAAAACACATTTTGGTATGCTTCTTTTATACATTTAATAAGTACAGGCCAGAATAATCTGCTTCATTTTTTATAATAAATGAATTACATATTAAATCTATTACACTGAACAACAATGGAACACCATTTCACCCATATTTTTACATTCACGCACTTATAAATAACTTTTTTCCCCACATAAATAGAAATAAACTGACTATTAAATAAAACTGACTGCATTAAAATTATTGATCATTTATATGCCTTCAAGACATTATTTTATTATTACTATTAACGTTTTGCAGTAATGTGGGTCACTTCCAAACAGTTTGCACTCCTGCCAAAATCTCAACAATACTGGCCTTGTTATATCAGTTCCAACAGCCACAGTGACTTGGCACATTTTACACATAGCAAACATTCAGGATACGAATTAAAATGAATATAAAAATACCTTTTTAAAAAATGACGCAGGTATTCTCGACCATTATAGTCCTTGATTAATGATTTAACCAAGCGCTGAGGTCATATCATGTTTGTTAATTTACCTCAGATATGCAGGTATGTGGCAGCCTTTTTGTCACAACTGCTTCGATATAATATGCTAATAATTAATAATAATAATAATAATAATATAATAATAATAATAATAATAACTAATAATTAATTACACACCGTTTGAGTGCTGGTGTTTTGATTCATTTTCTGCTACATCCAACAAAACCAAAAGTTAAATCAAACAGAAAAGCTTCTTACAGCAGATTACATGGCTTATTCATAACGTGAGGGGTTTTCAGGCTCCATTTTAAACCAATTCTGCGTAAATAAATGAACTATTAAAAACAATCTTAATTATTAGGGCCAGACACCGATGAGCGTATTTCAGACGTCATATGCTATATCGGTTATAATATTAGTAATGCAAGAGGTTATGTTTATGCTGTATATCAGCCACCTGACGACCACGAGTGACTACATTAAAACCACATTAAACAACATAGCAGGCCTACTTGCTCAGAAATACGAATAACTTATTTATCTAAAGTTACTTACGAATTTCCCAGGAATTCATGAAATTTAATCTTGCCGATTGTTGTATCTGCTTCAAAGTTAGGGAACACGTCTCCAAGCAAAATCCCAGGCATAATTGTTTCAGACTGGATGTACTTTGAAATCGTCGCACACATGTAACCATGGAATGGAGGCGGTATATATATAAGACCCGGAAGACAGAAGTGGGCGGGGGACGATTTTGATTGGACGAAACGCAGGCACCTCCCGAGTTCAAAGATTACTGCATATGAACTTGAAAATAATAATAATAATAAAATAATAAAATAAATAAATATTTTTTAATGATTTTTTTTTTATTCTACACAATTTATTTTAGTTTTATAATGCTTATGGTTTTTACAAAAATGTTTTTTTACGCACAATTCCCCATTTGCTACTTTTTTCTCGGTTATACTGTCAAACAAATGCTTTCTTTGTGTTGATTTTAATTTATAGTTTATTATAATAATTCTATAATTTGATCTTTCTGTTCCTACCAAGATCATTGTACAGCGTAGTAAATAAAAATAAATAAATTCCACCCTCATAATCATTTCAGTCTACCTGCATGCTGATATGAATTTTGAAACAATATCTTTAAAAATATAAAACAAATCTACGATAAGTTGTTATGATAGCATCTATACACTTTATGTTTCTACTTATCTGATTGAATGTTTAATAATGTTCATTTAGTATGCTTATGTAGCACCTTTATTTATTTTAGTTTAAACTGACATTTTTGTATTTGTTTGTTTTAATGTTTGTTGAACTATGTTTATTTTAGGTATTTTTGTTTATTTAAATTTATATGTAATTTTCATTAGATTTTCTAATGTTGTTTTCGTTTTTATTGTTTATTTATTACCTTGAAACCTATTTCATTAAAAAACAACATGTTATCTCACGTTTGTTAGTTTATTAATGTTAAAAAACATTTATTGTATTTATTTATTTATTTATTTGCCTAGTCTTTTTTTCGTTACACTATTTTTATAACACGTTTTAATGCAGTGCTTTTCAACATATAGCTGCTCCAATTTATATTGCAAAGCTCAAAAACTCATTATTTAATGTTCCTTTATTTAGTTTGTATTTCGGTCACATATTTCCCAGTGTGCATTGCGCTGAAAGCTCAAAGATGGCGCTACGCATTTCTTCAGTCAGACGAGCTTTCTGTCATCACCTGTAAGAAAAAACTATGACCGGAGAAAAAGCGATATAATAACACAGAAGACACTCCAACAACACCGGACCATCCCGTCTAGTCACTCGTAACTAAGTGCGATGCCTTCTCCTAAAGCGCGGAGCGGCTCGGGGCGCAGCGGCAGTGTTCCGTGTCCCGGTGGAAACGGGCGCTATGAGTTCATTTCTCTGAACAGGACCCCTCCTTCTCCTGTGCCGCCGCAGTTGCTGCAGAGACAGGGCTCGGACCCCACCACCGCCCGCCTCCGCGCCTCCGAGAGCCCCGTCCGCCGCCGCGGCTCCGGCTCCTCCAGCTCGTCCACCGGCGGCGGGGGTCAGCCGTTACCGGAGGAGGACTGCATGCGGCTCAACCCGTCGTTCTTCGGCATCGCGCTCAGCTCCCTGCTGGCCATCGACCTGTGGCTGTCCAAGCGGCTCGGGGTGTGCGCCTGCGAGGACTCGTCCTGGGGCAGCGTGCGGCCGCTCATGAAGCTCATCGAGGTGTCCGGTCACGGCATCCCGTGGCTGGCAGGAGCCGCGTACTGCCTGTACAAGAGCGACAGTCCCGCCGGACAGGAGGTCATGCTCAACCTGCTCATGGGTAAAGCGCTCTCTTGTTACTCACTCAATGTTCTGAATTTTAAACCTCTTTTTAATCAATCTGAGACTTTCAAATGCAAAGATAGTCTCCATTGGACGTACATGAGGAGGAGACGTCATATATGTAAATATCATTTATAATAAGTCAATTAATTGTGTGAATTTAATATTACAAATGTCAGGTTTTTTTTATTATTATTTAGCCAAAATAAAAAGTGTTTAATGTATAATGTATGTAAAATTTGATGTTATTTATTTTAATCAATGGTTTTATTTGAATAAATTAGTTTTATCACATTTATTTAAATCTGAAATGTTCTGAAATCTTTTTCTATCAATCAGATTCTCTTTTTCTATCTTTAATATGCAAAATGTCCCCAATGAACGGACATGAGTGGGTGTTATTTACATTTATTAATATGTTAATAATGGGAAAGTTTAATATTACAAATGTCAGATCTTTTTTTTTGTTATTTAGCCAAAAAAAAAAGTGCACAAATATGTTGTAAAATTTATGTAAAACTTGATGTTATTTATCTTAATCAAGGGTTTTGATCTGTTTAAATAAATTAGTTCAATCACATTTATTTAAATCTGAAATGTTCAGAAATTTTTCAATCTTCTCAATCAATTGTTTCCATCTTTTAAATGCAAAAGTCTCCATTGAGGGGGAGTCATATAGCTATAATTGTTTTTATTATTAATTTGATTAATTAGGCATTAAAAAACACTTTGTTTAGTGCATAATTTATGTATAAATTTGATGTTATTTATCTTAATCAAGGGTTAGTTCAATCACGTTTTTTTAAATCTGAAATGTTCTGAAATTTTTCAATCTTTTCAATCAATCAGATTCTCTGTTTCCATCTTTGAAATGTAAAACGTCTCCATTGGACGTACATGAGGGGCGTCATATATTTTCATTCATAATAACTCTGTTAATTATGTGAAGGTTTAATATTACAAATGTCAGATATTTTTATTATTATTATTTAGCCAAAATAAAATGTGTTTAATGTATAATTTATGTTATTTATTTTAATCAAGGGTTTGAATAAATTAGTTTAATCAAATTTATTTAATTGAACTTAAATTTCAGTTAAGTAATTAGTCATTTTTACTGAAGTCTGTTTTTAACATTTTTCTGTAAAGTTACATTTATTGAAAAATATCAAATGTTATTTTAACATTATTTTCATAAATAGTCTATTACTATTTTTCTTTGATCTGTTACGTTTAATTTTAACCAATCATTTTAATTCAGTTTTTTAATTACGTTTTCTGTTTATTCAACATATTTCAATAAATTAAGTATTTATTTTAATCAAATAATTTCTTTAGTTATTTTATTTAAATTAATAAAAATATTGCTTTATTAAACAAAAATGTTTTTATTTTAATACATTTTTGCACAGTTTTTTTTATTAAATCATTTATTTTTAGTTGAAGCGTTATATATTTATTTGTAATCAGTTTGGTTTCCATTTACTGTTTTCAATATATTTATTTCGATGACATTTATTTGATCAACATTTTGTTGAACAGGTTTTTAATTTACATTTATTTTATATCATTATTTAACTTTTTTACACTGCTTTTCTCTGAATTACATGGACACTTTGCATGAATTAACTTCTTTTAATGAGTTCCATTTGTCTTTCTTGAAATTAGAGATTTTTTGTGTGTGTTTTTCTTTTCCTGGTGTTTTTAAAGTCAAATTGATTTAGCTAAAATGGCTTTGTAGTAAAAAAAAAAAAAGTCCAGTTTCAGAATTCACATGACAGGAATAATATATAATAATAATAATAATTGTAGGAAAGTTATTTTGAATAATTTAGTCCACAGACCTTATTTACTCAACTGTCATAGAAAGAAAACTCATTAGAATCTTTCAGTTTGAAAATGAAAGTGTGGTTCCAGAAATTGTATTATTTCAGGACTATAAACTAAGCAGCTCTATTGATCTTGAGCCATTTCAAGTGATGGTGTGTATCTGCATCTGCCCTTTACTTTATTCACAGCTGATATCCATCTTACAGACTGACTTCACTTCTTTTCTTTTTTTTCTCCTTACCCACTCCTGCGTTCTTCACTTTTTCAGGCTCATTTGCTTCTCGAATGTCAGAAGCCAATCATAACCCATTTCATCTCCTCCCACTTTTTCCCTATATCCTGATCTTTTTCTTTTGGACCTCTCTTTCCCTCAGGTGCTTTCACTGCCAGGTTTATCTGCAGGTGAGGCAGGTTTCCATTCATTCTGCCTTTCTATTATTGATGTGGCTTATTAGCAGCACATTTAAAATGCAACTGCTTTGTTCTTGTAGAGAGATTCAGATATATTTAGCATAATGCATCTCGCCATTGTTTACAGAGGAAAACTGGACTGATAATCAATCACTTACTGATCCCACTCACAGCAGGAGCAATACTGACAACAAATCATATCTACTTGATAATCTAACACTAGAACTACAGAGGCGGTCATTTTGTCATTTAATAACTTTGTGTAAGTAAGTAATGTTAATTAAAATAAAACCCACATATCTGTAATGCACTGACTTTTCCTAAATATGTGTATATTTCTTTCTAACATTATTTTATTAAAATGACAAGACACAAAGTCTAGTAACTCGTACACCTTTATAGGCTCTATTACCAAAAAGATTGTAGTTCTAGGATAATGACTTCATAAAATATGGCGACAGAGGTTCAAAGCTTAATTCTAATATCCCAATAGAAGCTTTGAATATAAATATGAATTGGCAATATGACGTCTATGGTCATTCTAGTTATATAATTCTGGTAATTCCAGTGTTAAGGGATTTTTTTTCCCGACAAAAATCAGTAAACAAAATTTGTGCTGATGCCTTAGCTGGCTTAGACCAGTCATGAATAACTATATATGTCACCACATGCAATCAATGTATTATTAATTCAAGTGTTTTGTTCAAAACGGCTGATTCATTTACAAACTAAGGTTGCATTCCAGTCTAAAGTTGTATGCCCTTCACTCAAGAACTTCATTATTGAGTGAAGCACTAGTTCACCCAAAACTTTTTATTTACTCACCCTGAAATGGTTTCAAACGTATGCGCTTCTTTCTTCTGTTTAACACAAAAGAAGTTATTTGAAAAATGTTTGAAACTTGTAACCATTGACATCCGTAGTAGGAAAAACAAATATTATGAAAGTCATTGATTACAGGTTTTCAGCATTTTTCAAAATCTCTCCTTTTAGGTTCAACAGAAGAAAGAAACTTCAACAGGTTTGTGACAAGTGAAGGGTGAGTAAATGATGAAAGAATTTTCATTTTTGGGTGAACTATCTCTTTAAGTTGGAAAATATTGAGAAACAGTCAAATCTTTAGTCTCTAAAGATTCCCACCCCTAGTTGCTTACATTGGAATATCTCAAACTGCACATATAAAGTATATATATGGTGTATATGAAGTAGATTTTGCTCCATTTTGTGTCCATTTGCTCCGTTTTGTGAGATGGAATGATCTGTAATGATGTTACTGTGTCTGAGACACATGACAAAAAACAGTTTAGTGATTCTGATCGTTCACCTGATTGGGACAACAGGGCAAATGCTGATCCAATTGGTTTTTGGTGTCAATATTGTCCTTTCCCTCTGGTTTTTAGCCATAAAAACCAGTTCTGCAAGTTGTGGTCAGTGATTTTTCATGAAGGTTCATCCTGTGAGGTCTTTATTCCTGTTGTCAAGAACTGATAAGCTTGAACAACAAAGTAGTTCCTGGGTAGGGTTACAAAATTCCTGAAGCTGGAAAAAAAACTGGAAACGTTATGTTGAGAATTAACAGGAATAAATGTGAATTAAAGGTATTAAACTGGGAATTTACAAAAATATAACAGGGAATGAGCATATATATAGATTAAAAATATCTTGCAGGATAATCTTAGTTAAAACAACCACAGTTAACGCAATTTTAGTTAAATTTCTACACTTGCATTCATCAATGGGGATGGGATTCACTGTTCAAGGTTCTGATAACCACACTACACTAGTTCATACAGCCACATTTTTGCATTTGAGTTTCATACATTCAAGTAGGTTTTAATATTTCTTGAGTCAATTAGTTTTGTCAGTGCTGTTAAAGTTCAACTAGCAAATACCAAAATGTGTTTATACTGTATCTAGCCAGACAATAAATCAGATACGCCAATTGTAAAAAAAAAAAAGCACCATTTCATTGATAATTTATAAGAAATAGCTAGCTCAAGAAGTAAAGCTCTTCTATTTTCTGCTAGCCAGTTTTCTATTACCATAAAAGTACAGTACTGGTCAGAAGCGTGGACACTACTATTTTTAATGCATTTGAAAGAAGTCTCTGATGCTCATCAAGCCTGAATGTATTTGATCAGACACAGAACAATAAAAGTAATATTGTGAAATAATATTATGATTTTTCTGTTTTAATATATGTTAAATGTAATGGATTTCTGTGATGCAAAGCTAAATTTTCTTCATGCCGTTATAAAATAGTTTTTTTTTCTCAATCTTGGAAACAGCTGTGCCAACCTAATATTTTAAATAATCACTTCAGTAATTCACATAAATCCCTCGCAAGTTTCCAAATTGGAAAATTTCCCAGATGAAGTTCCTGTGGAAACCTTCTGGAAAGTTTCCAGAAAATTGCCAGAAGTTTTCTTCCCTTTGGAATACTTTTCTGGTGATAAAGTATGACTTTAACCTTCTACCTCCAAGGTAGCAACTACAATAATAGCATTTGTTCATGTTCAAACTTAAATGTCCACATTGTTATGTTCTTGATTCAATGTTGAACACTTCACTTCACTTTTTTTTTTTTTTTTTTTGGAAAAGACTCATTTTACAAGTCACCAAGAGTTAAACAGTTGAGTTTTACCATTTTTGAATTCATTCAGCCGATCTCCGGCTCTATTGGGATCACTTTTAGCTTAGCTTAGCATAAATCATTGAATCGGATTAGACCATTAGCATCACTCTCAAAGGCTTCAAAAGACGACGTGATAATTTTCCTATATAAAGTTTGACTCTTCTGTAGTTGCATCTATGGATTTACCTTTAGGAAAGCTTATGAAAAGCTCTTGTGTAGCACCGTGACAGCTTGTGTATTTCTGAGAGTGAAGACTACCTTAAGATATATCAAGTTTACAGTTTAGTCAACTGTGATTAATCTGTTGTAGAGCTATAAAACTCTAGTGCGGATTAAAAGAAAGTGATTGTGCTGAGGTGGTCATTACAATAAGTCCCCTGCATAGTGATAAAGCAAATAAACTGCTTCATTGACTGCTTGTGTTTGACATTTAACCAACCAACCAAGCAAGTGAGTGTTATTGAGTGCTGTGTGTTATATAGAGAAAGCTATGCTGCAGCTGACAATATTAAAAGCTTGCTGCTGGTTTGGTCATCCCTGCATGGGATTTACACTTTTTTTTTTTTTGTGAATGTTTTGTGAAATAACTTCCATGCGTTTCAGGTCTTACTGGTGCTTGTAATGGGGGGAAAGGTTATCTTAGACTAAATTTAATGTACAAAATCGATGTTTGTATGTTATTGTAGTAGTGTTTTCTATTGTTTTGAAAACACTACTACAATACTACTACTACAAAACTATTGTTTTGTAGTAACTTTATAGTATTTTCATTCATTCATTCATTTTCTTTTCGGCTTAGTCCCTTTATTAATCTGGGGTCGCCACAACGGAATGAACCGCCTACTTATCCAGCATATGTTTTACACAGCGGATGCCCTTCCAGCTGCAACCCATCACTGGGAAACATCCATACACACTCATTCACACACATACACTACAGACAATTTAGCTTACCCAATTCACCTATACCACAGGTTTTTGGACTTGTGGGAGAAAACCGGAGCACCCGGAGGAAACCCACGCGAACACAGGAAGAACATGCAAACTCCACACAAAAATGCCAACTGACCCAGCCGGGGCTCGAACCAGCGACCTTCTTGCTGTGACGCGATTGTGCTACCCCTCTTTAGTATTTTTTGTATTATTATTATTATTATTTTTAAAAATGTTAAAGAGACAATATGGTTTAGCATAGCATGATCATCAAAAGGCAGAGATTGTTTCAATTATTTATGTAATCTGATGCACAGCACTGGCATATTATCAAAGCAGCCCATCACAACAGTTTTCAGAGTCATAAATGATGCACACAGACTGCAAAAAAAAGTGCTGAGTCACGTACAAACTAAAAATAAAACTGGGATAAAGTATAAAACATCCACTCCAAAAATGACTTTTGCTGTTCAATTTACTTATTTAAATTGAGCTGGAACATCAATTCTTTACGTGTTTTTGGGGACAACTTAACTGTATTGTGTTCAATCCACTTAAATTGGTACAAACTAATAAGTTAACTTAATTCCTTCATGTTGTGCCAACACAAATCGATTGCGTAGAACCCAGCATTTTTTACAGTGTAAAATAAAATGCTATAAATATTGTCATTTTAATTGCATTGTTGTAATTATTGTTGTTGCTGATGTCAATATATGTAGTGATTCTTTCATTCCAAATTTAGGTCCAATATTATAATAGTGTGGTTTTGGTGTTGTGTGGGTGTGTTTCTTATTGTGTATATGTGAGCCAAGACAAATTTCTTTCTCTGATTGATGGATAATAACATTTTTAAAATATAAATTGAAATAAATGTCTCTTCTGCCTTTTTTTAATGAAATAATGCACATTTTCATGGCCTGTAAATATATTTATGGCTGATAGAAAGTCGCCAGCTATTAGTTAATTTGCCAAAATGTTAGATTTAGACTCTGGTTATGACTCTGAATATGTGTGATTCAATAAAAATACACTGTGCTGTTAAACTGAATCAAGAAAAAAATACATTTTGTACCCGTTTAATTCATTAATTTTATGTTAGACAAACCCTAATCTTTTACTTTATTTTTACTATATTACTTATTTACTTTATTTATTATTTACTTTATCATTTACATGACTTATTTATGTTATTTGTGTCACGTTTACTGTCATGTCATTTTCATCAGTTCACAAACCCTTATCAGAAGACCTGATCTACTGTATTTTAATACAGGGTATCCGTGGGGTTTTATAAAGTCTTAAAATCTCTTAAATCTTCTTAAAATCTTAAAGTTTTAGGCCATAGAAAGTCTTAAATCTAATGAAAAGTTGTGTTGTAGGTCTTAAATCTTTTTTTAACAGCTCTTAATTTTCCTTTGTTCATGTATAGCTACCCAATCTGGCCATTAACACCCATACAATCACCAACAATGCATCTCAATAAAAATTTTCACTTTTTATCTAAAAAGAGCATTTAATTACTTTCCTTACAGTAACATTTGCTTAAACGTTATCCATTTATTTACTGCTGGGGATACTGACCTGACCTATATTTGTTATTATTAAATTATTATTATTATACACTGAAGTAATTGACATCTATGTTTTGTTCTATTCTTGATAAGGGTTATAGGGTTTGGGAATGAATGGATGTATTTGAAAATTAATAAAATATTCAAACTAAATTATTATTATTAAATGTATTAAATTTGAATCATTTTTTGATGGGGCAAGTGAAAATCTTTTCTAACTGGGATATTCGGAAAAAAATCCTTAGCATTTAGCCCTGTATAAGTCTAAAATATCATTCATAATGGTCTTAAAATGTCTTTAAAAGTCTTACATTTAACTTGGTGAAACATGCAGAAACCCTGTAATAAGGGTTGTGTTTGTTCCCAATTTAAAATATAAATGAGGAATCTGTAAATCTGTTTATGTTCAAGTAAACACGCCTGTTTCAGATTATCAGCTCATTTGCAGAGACTGAAAGACCTGTAATGAGTGTGACAGACAAAGGAGACATCCAAAACATGCAGTGCTGGTGGTCCAGGAACGTGGTTGAGAAACACTGATCTATGGTTTACTGCTTGGAAAAACTAGTCAGCTGATGGAACCCTAAATATTAATTTGTAGTCTACAGTTTCTTAAGTTTTCTTACATTTTTGTAATTTTATTACATTTTTTTTTACAGCCTTGGTTCTGGACGTGGTCCTGGTGGGTGTGTTGAAGGCTGTAGTGCGGCGTCGACGTCCAGCTCATAACCGTATGGACATGTTTGCCACATTCTCCGTGGATAGCTATTCCTTCCCATCAGGCCACGCCACACGCGCTGCGATGTGCGCCCGCTTTCTATTGACCCATCTGGTGCTGGCGGCCCCGCTCCGCGTCCTTGTCCTGCTCTGGGCCACCATTGTCGGCTTCTCCAGGGTTCTGCTCGGACGCCATAATGTGACGGATGTTGCGTTTGGGTTCTTCATGGGCTACTGGCAGTATAATCTGGTAGAGATGCTCTGGTTGTCTCCGGTCATGCTGCAGAGCGCGATCGGACAGCTTCACTGAGAGGCTAAGACTGAGGAGAAGGGATCGTTATTTGAAGGATCTAGACTTATTCTGTTGCTGCCACTGTGCTGGTTAGAAATCTTTAAAGGGACGGTTCACCCAAAAATGAAAGTTCTGTCATTATTTACTCTCCCTTTGCAAGTTCCAAACCTGTTTGAGAATGTTGGGGGAAAAACAGCCAGTGACTTCCAAAGTAATTTTTGTTCCTACTATGAATTTTTTCCAACATTCTTCAGAATATCTTGTTTTGTATTCAACAGAAGAAAGAAATTCGTAAAAGTTTAGAGTAAATTGTGAGGGAATTGTGTTTATTTTTGGGTGAACTATTGTTTTAATGTCTGTCAAGTTGCGTTTATGTGGGTTTTGTGTGTCTTCTAACTTGAATGTAAAATATTAATCTCACAGATCTCCTTCCAGGGTTTTAGGTTCATATTAAGTCACATTGAAAAGATGATAAAGTTTGTTGGAGTATTAAAGGGATGGTTCGCCCCAAAATGAAAGTTCTGTCATTTAATAACTAACTTTTGTGTTTTTCAAACCCATAGGACATTGGTTTGTCTTTGGAACACAAATTAATATATTTTTAATAAAATGAGAACTGTATGTGCCTTTACAGGGCTCTAGGCTAACTTTTTGCACTGGTGCGCCTAAGAAAAAGGTGCAAAAGTTGAGTGCACCCAAATTTTCCACCGGATCGCATTTAACACCGCAGTTTTACAAGTTCACTTTCTTTTCTTTTTCTTAAATTGCTATCCATATAGACCATTTTGGGGGATGTAAAAACTGACAATGGTCCTATCGTATTTCCTGTTTTACATTTTTAATTTCCATAGCTTCCAAGAATCCTAAAAGGTCCACATATTCATAAATAACAGCTGTTTTAACGTTGAGATATGATTGAATTGCCTGTTGTTACAGTTATTTAAATAGTTTGACAACAAGCAGGAAATGTTCATGGGCCAATCACCACATTGAAATGGTCTATAGGGAATATTGACTTGTAAATGATTAACTTACAATCTGGTCAGCATAAAGTTCTTTATTTAAAGCACAATTCTACAAGAAATGTAAGTTACTCTCACCCTTCAATGTCTCTGATTGGTTAAACCACGACATGGGCCTAATGTGTGTCTGTTGAACCACATTCAGGGAGACTTTTAAAAATGCTTTTTTTTTTTTTTTTACCTTTGAATGGCTGGTCGACCTACGATTTTTTTTTTTTGTAGCGCCATTAAGAAATTAGGTCACACGTGACCCCAAATTGGTCGAAATCTAGAGCCCTGCTTTACTGGAAGTAGATCCAACCAAAATTAGGCACTTAAAAAATAACTCCGTGTGAATTGAGCAGTTTAAACCAAGTCTTCTGAAGAGACTTGATCATTCAGCAATCAGTGTTTTTGGTATTTGTATTTAGTCGTGGAAACTCAAGCATGCTTTTTTCTCTTGTCAAGCAGGTATGCCTCTGTTTATTTTCATTGAATCATGTTCATATGTGAATAAAAGACAAAAGTGAGTCTTCATCATCTCTTTTGAAGGCTTGGAGTAAACGGTTGATTCATAGATGGTTATATTGGACAGAAATCTCTCCATAGAAACATATCTTTCGGGTTTTGTATGAATAAATAATGACAGAATTTTCATTGTGTGGTAAAGTGCAGTCACATTGCACAAGTTTTAGTGAAATTACGCCTCTTTCCATTGCTGAGAAATTATTTTGAGAAACAAAAGTATAAGCAAAATTGGTGTATGAAGGTTTTTCTTCAACAGGTGTATGATTTATTTCTTTGTAACACGAGGGGAGCTTTTGAAGGCCTGTTTACACCTGCCTCAGAAGCAGACAGGGAACGTCACATTCCCAATCACACATGCTCTTATAATTGGCCTGTTTTGTCCACTTCCCATATTTCTTTAAGAGCCCTCTTTAAAAATAAAGGTTCATTATTGTATCAATGCGTCCACAAAGAACTTTAAGCGTCTATAAATCCTTTGTATTACACAGAAATTTCTTTGAAGTGAAAAAAGTTCGTTAGATCATTAAAATGTTCTTCATCGGTTTTATTTCCTTTGAAGTAGACCAGGGCCTTCAAGGGATAGTTCACCCAAAAATGAAAATTGACTTACTATTTACTCACCCTCAAGCGGTTTCACACTTGTGGGACACAAATTTTTAAAAAGTAGGAAAACCAATACTATGGAAGTCAAAGGTTACCGGTTTTCAGCCTTCTTCCAAATATCTTCTTTTGTGTTTAGCAGAAGAAAGTCAATGGTTTGAAACAAGCAAATGTTGAGCAAAAGATGTCTGAATTTTTAATTTTGGGTGAACTGTCCCTTTAAGACTGGATAGTTTACGGCAGTCTTTATGAATCCACTGCCACCCTTCACTGCTATTTTGTGGAGAAGACAATCTCTGTCTTCAAACTTACAAAAATACACCATTGTTTAGATACATATTCATATGTTTTAACAATAGCTGTTATCCTGAAGATTTTTGCCAGAAAAACCAGCCAGAGCTGTAATTAAAATGAAAAGCTCTACATGAATGAATATTTAATTAAGCGTGGGAGAGGATTTGAAGCGTCGTGGGGGAATTTCAGCACATCTCTGATACCTTTAGGCTATGCTGTGTCCTTGATAGATGTTCACAAAGGAATAGTGCTGATATCTGATATCTTAAAGTCTTCTTTGTTTGTGGATTAAAGCTCGTTTCTGTGTTTGTGTCTCAAAAGAATGAGATATTTGTGCTATTATTGTGTATCTTGTGCTAGTCCATGCTACATTTTATTGCACTTTTTTTAATGCTATCTTTTGGAGAAGTAGAGAAGTTTTGCTATGGTCTTTACTAAATTTGCTGGTTTTTAATTGGGTTAAAGCCACAACTGTGATTCTAGAGCCATAAATGATATGCTGAAAACTGTTGCCATATATCCCAGAAGAATCTGACATAACGGCCGTTCGGTATAGCATTAATCGGGGTAAATTGCCATAAATTTGACTATAATCCAGCTGAATCATCATTATTCAGAATGGAGCATCTGTACTATAACTGAATGCATGGTCGTGTGGTGCTGGACTGTAACTGGCACTTTGAAAAGCCATTTTAATGAGCAATTGCATATTTATGTACCATGTTTTTCACTCGTGTATGGGTGGAAGATGAAAAGGAGTTTTTAAGCATCAAACAATGGAAAGGTAATACACGTTTAAGTTTTTCATGCTATATTTTTAGCATGATTCGCAAAAGACACCCGCTTAAATGCCAGTCAGTGTAACAAAACAAATCGTCAAGCATTTTTATCAAGAATCATTTGATGAAATCTGTTATCTCTTACACTGATTGATGAAAATTTGAAAATTACTTCACTCATATTATGACATCAATTATTTGTAACATTTGACACTTGCTTATAATTTGCATTCTATACTGTAAAACATTATTAGTTGACTTAAAAGAATTAAGTAAATGATGTGTATAATTATTCAAATTAAGTCAAGAGAACTTAACAGTTCCAAGTTACAGCAGGATTACTTACTTTTTAAGTAAAGTCAACTTGTTGCTTATAAGTCAATAGGTTTATTCGCTTTTTTAAAAATAACTAATCGCTTTTTACAGTGTATGTGTATAAAACTACATTAATTTGATGTAGACAGCAAAACGGGACACCTCATCTTTAACCCATACGTGTCTGAATATGATGGTGAAACCATGGTATGCGCAAAAAATTGTATTACAATAGTCTTATTATAAAGGCAATAAGACTTTTCTCTAAAATGTATTGCCCCTGGGGCTGCACGGTGGCGCAGTGGGTAGCACGTTCGCCTCACAGCAAGAAGGTCGCTGGTTCGAGCCTCGGCTGGGTCAGTTGGCGTTTCTGTGTGGAGTTTGCATGTTCTCCCTGTGTTCGCGTGGGTTTCCTCCGGGTGCTCCGGTTTCCCCCACAAGTCCAAAGACATGTGGTATAGGTGAATTGGGTAGGCTAAATTGTCCGTAGTATATGTGTGTGTGAATGAGTGTGTATGGATGTTTCCCAGTGATGGGTTGCAGCTGGAAGGGCATCCGCTGCGTAAAAACATATGATGGATAAGTTGGCGGTTCATTCCGCTGTGGCGACCCCAGATTAATAAAGGGACTAAGCCGAAAAGAAAATGAATGAATGAATGTATTGCCCCTGTTTGCTAAAGTGAAATGTGGAGGAGAGTTTTGTTTGTTTTTTCCTCATTGTTCATTTAATCTTGAATATAAGGAAATCTTTCATTATACTCATACTTTTGCATTCCCTTGTGTCATTTTTACAGTTTTGCTATTTATTATTTCCATTTTTAATGTCTTTTAATAGTAATTATTCATTTTAGCACTTAAAACACATTTATGATTGCTGCAGACACTACATTCCACATGATCAAAGTTTAAAAATCATGATAATAAATGATCTGCATTCTACAGCGAATTCCATTTTTATGCCTAAATCTCAATCAAAAATTCCTTATTTACATATGACTGAAAGTTTATGGAAACACTCTCTTAGCTAAGTTTTGCTAAGATACAATAAAATTGAATGCTACACATACAAATACATTCTAAGGTATTTTTTTAAAGCTTCATTTTATTTTCATTTCTTTTTATAATAATCCATTTATCATTGAAAACACATTTATTATCGCTGAAGACAGTGTGTTACACATCGCCATTTGATTGTGTAGATTTATGTATTTATGAATTTATTTTTCAGTGTTTCATTTTCCACACAATTAATTCCACTTTTATGCCTGAGTTCTGTCATTCTGTCTGTGTTTTATGTATAGTGGAATTTATAAGGTGACTGAAAGTGTATGGACACACTCTTTCAACCGAGTTTTGCTGTTCCAGTAAATCTAGCTAAAACTAAATGTAATGCTGCACATACAAATGCATTTTTGAGGAACAGGCTTTTTTTTATTTAACTGGTTATCTGCACCTACAGGATTAAAAATGCAGTGGTAATTGTGTAATTTATTTATTTTTTCCTAATTTTATTTTCTGACCAACACACACACACACACACACACACACGAAATGTCGAAATGCTGTCAGCTATAAGCAGTCATTGGTCTTCCTCTTTCAAAGGCATTTTCATGACTTTACTCCGAAAACCTGAAGTTATTATTCTTCATTCTCTGATGTGAATTGTCTCCTCTGGCAGCACAGTTCCTCAAAATGATTCACAATAATGAGTTTCTGGTGTAAGTTGTGACTGTTTCAGGACCGCCATATGCATATATTTTCCTTTGCAATAACAGTTATTTCTCGAAAAGTGCAATCATTTGCTCATTTGTGCTGCAATACCACAATACAAGTGACAGATGGCAACCAACGGTGTTTATAAAACTGCAATAACTTGTGCTGTTTTGGTGACGTGCTTGTTTCTTTGCTCGGGACCACATGTATTCGTTTCTCTTTCTTTGATTTAAATATATATTTATTTGGTATTTGGGGTATACGGTCATTTTGAATGGCTTCACCAGCTGTTTCTCAAGCTGACATTTGATTGTTGTGTTTACTGCGATGTACGTTCACCAAAAAAGACGTGGGGCTTGATGTAGTGTCTGCTATGACTGTTGATTATAGTTGTGATGTAAACAGTACTCTGCAATGTTCATACTGTGATTGTATTTTCTAAATAAACACGATGTCATGAGTCATCTTCGTGTTATTTTTTTCTTTAAATATTAAATCTTGTAAGTACGACCGCCTCATAATTGTTGGCTCGGTCTAATTTCATAGGTTGGTTGCAGAAAAACAATATCTTCACAGTAACTGCTTTGTTTGCTGTAACAGGTGTCCTGACATTTTATCCTACCTATCAGATTATGCTACCAACACTGTATTTGAATGGTTCTGAGTTTAGGGATTAGGTAGGTTAGGGCGATATTACAGCTTCATATCACACTACTCCACATTTAAATTTACACTGGTAGCAAAATCTGATGGGTAGCATATTGCGTCATCAAAATGTGCTGCCTACTTTTTGAATGGGAGGTAGGACAATCTGTCAAGGTAGGACACCAGCTTTACCGACTGCATTATCTTCACCCTACAAAAAATATGTAAACTGTAAAACTGTCAGTAGATGGTATTACTGGGGGATTCACTGACTCATTTCACGACACTGGTTCATTTAAACGATATGGTGAGAGTGGTTATTTAGAAATAACTCACTATACATACACTCCAATCTTCCATAGTTGGCGGAAAAACAGTAGACTAGCTGAGCAGTAAGTCTGATTTTATAATGTTCATTAAACAAAAAAGAATGATTTACTACTTGTGAACCAAAACTAATGCTGTGGTGACCTCTGCTGGTCAATAATAACGTAATTACACTGACAATTTCTGTAAACTTTAGTTAAATTGTTTTGTTCTTTTAAACAATTAAACAAAATGTTTTTGTTTCGTTTTTTAACGTATAAATGGTTAAATCACCAAAAAAAATTGTCAAAATGTATTAATTGTCAGGTTGTTCCAAACCTTTGGGACCTTTTTTCACAAACGATGAAATGTTGGTACTCAAACCATTTTGGAAGCCTTTAGTTTCAATTTTACGCAATAAATGCTAATAACAACACAGACATTTCTCAAATTGTCTTATACAGGATTAGAGCAAAAGTGAAGGTTAGAGAAAGAACGGTAACATTTTCTTTTTCTTTTCTTTTTTTGGTGGATTTAACCCTGTAATTTTAATCCACATAATTGTATCCATTCATTCATTCATTCATTTTCTTTTCGGCTTAGTCCCTTTATTAATCTGGGGTCGCCACAGCGGGATGAACCGCCTAATTGTATCCAATTTAAACAAAATTTCAAATGCAGTCAAGTTTTTTTTTGATGGTCTGTGATTACAAACAAACCTAAAGTTCCTCTATTGTTATTGTTATTATTTTATTTTATTTATGTTTTTTTTTACTACAAGTAGTTAGGGTTAGGTTATTAAACAGAAATATCTCACAAAAAACACCTGAAAACTGAAGAAGATAGAGTTGTGCTTAAAGGGATAGTTCACCTCAAAATGAAAATGTTATAATTTATTCACCCTCTACTTGTTTAAAACATGTTTGACATCCATTCTACCGTTGAACTCAGTAAAAAAAGAAGAATGTTGCAAGCTGGTATCCATTGACCACAGTATTTTTTCTTACTGTACATCAATGGCTACTGGTTTCCAACATTCTTCAAAATATCCTCTAATGTGTTCAACAGAAATAGAAAAATAGGTTTGGAACCACTTGAGGGAGAGTAAATTTTATTTTGGGCCAAACTATTTCTTTAACATGTTCTCCAAATTAAATTTTCTTTAATAAATGTTTTTCTGCCCCCTGCAAACCTTCAGCGTTTAAAGGCATATCAAATGACATGAAAGAGCACTGAGCCATTTGGAAAAGTAGCTGTGATCTCAGTTCACAGAGCGCCATTTGGTTGAAAAGGGCCCTAATACATTGTGTCTTAAATTCTAATAATATATCATACAATTGTTTTAGGGTCATCAGCCATACAGCTAATTTTCCATCCCAAAGTGCCTCTATTATCCTATTATATCATTCCCAGTTTAGTTTTAGTCTCCTACAAAAGGTTTACTTTTTATTCTGATAATACACAATGCATTATGATCTTAATGAGAGCCATACTTCACACTGATTGGTCATCATAACCCAATCTTTTGTGACTGGCTGAATTTTATGGTGCATTTTGGAAACCAAACAGCCAATACCATATCTGAATTTCAGCACTTTATACACACTAGCTGGGTTTCTATCACCCCGAGTTATTGTATCGCATAAGCTTACAAAGGGTGGGTGTCCACCAAACCTGTTTTTTGCCTTTTTTCTGTTGTTATCAATGGAAACATCACATTTTTAGAACTCCCAGAGCCGATTGCTTTCAGTTTTTTTAATCTTTGACTGTTGTAGAAGTGCTGAGTGTTTGCACTCGCGTTTCTGCTTCAGTTGACGCGCATTCTTAAGATAAGTTTGGACTTGTTTTTGGACATCAAAGGGTTTATGCGAATAATAGGAGATGGAAATGCTTTTGCCGAATAATATTTGACTTAGGGTGCTTTCACACCTAGACTTTTGTTTCGTTAACCTGGCACGTTTCCCCAGTTAGCGCGGTTAGTTTGGCATATGTGAATCCAGCAATCGCACTCAGATCCACGCCAAAACACTCGGTCCGAGATCGCCTGAATGAGATAGTCTCGGCTCGATTGAAACGAACTCTGGAGCGGATCGATTGTAGTGAGAAAGCAAACTAACGAACCAGGCTTATCACAGTGTATTATGGAGATGTAATAGGCAAACGGCTATATGAGGAGAGAATTATGAGTAGGGCGGGATGTCATTTCTACCGGTAAATGTGCGTTTCATGTCAAATGCGAAAGTGAATGCTGAATTATTACCGACAACTGTTTATCCGTTACGAAAATTGACCGAACTGCAATCTTGGTTTATCTGTTAATTCTCTAATGCAAAGTCTATAATGCATAATTCTAGCCAACGGCTATGTGTGAGAAATCTTACCTCTGATTTATATTTGGTGACGATGTATGTGGGTGTCACCATCAAAATTAAAGCTAAGCTTTTCGCTTTAATGTCTTGCTCATTGCCATAAATTAAAATAAGGACGTATGACAGCTGAGCGAGACTCTGCAAAATAAACTCTGAAACTCAGACCAATGTGACTCGCATGTGACTTGTTTTAGCTATTTTGGTCCGTTTAGAAACTTTGCCATGTGAAAGCAAACAGCACCAAGAACAAAGTGCAACATTGTAACAATTTTAATCCCTGTTTCGGAACAAAAGAATCGATCTACAGGCGTGCACCCTAAGCGAACATTGCACCCACTCACAGCTGTCTCAAATATGCTTGGTTTGTTTACTGTTGGTTACTAGGTTACCAATACTACAGTCAGCCACTCTAACAACTTGATGGAAATGCACCTAATTTAACTAAGATTCACTTTGCATTAGGATCAGGGCCGGCGGTCCATAGAGGCAATAGTGAGGGCGGCGTCTGCGACACTTAAAAACCTTGCCTTTGCACAGCATACTACAGGAAAGCAGTTTGTTCTAGAGCACTGTAAATTAAATGTTAGAAGTGTGTGTTTTCTCTACATCAGCCATAACAATTTCACTGATGCATTGACAGCTACAATACACACTTCATTAAAAGTTATATGCAGGAGAAAAACATCATAGAAACACTTTTAAATATTAATTTCTGCTAAAAGGTCTGCAGAATAAGGCGGCACGGTGGCTCAATGGTTAGCACTGTCGCCTCACAGCAAGAAGGTTGCTGGTTTGAGTCCCGGCTGTGCCAGTTGGCATTTCTGTATGGAGTTTGCATGCTCTCCCCGTGTTCGCGTGGGTTTCCTCTGGGTGCTCCGGTTTCCCCCACAGTTCAAAGACATGCGGTACAGGTGAACTGGATGAACTAAATTGGCCGTAGTGTATAAGTGTGTGTGTGAATGTGAGACTGTATGGGTGTTTCCCAGTACTGGGTTGCAGCTGGAAGGGCATCCACTGTGTAAAACCTATGCCGGAATAGTTGGCGGTTCATTCCGCTGTGGCGACCCCTGATAAATAAGGGGAAAATGCCGAAGCCAAAGGAAAATGAATGAATGAAGGTCTGCAGAATAAGTCATAGGACACTGAGGAAAGGGTTAACTGTGATCACACATCGCTCAACCCTCTAAAACCCTTTCACCTTATTCTTCATGTGCTTTCAGCTTTAGTTCAGCTCAGTTCAGCTTTTCATGTGTGACATTATAACTCAGAGACTACTGTTGAAATCATGCTATGCATTATTTACTGTTATTTTAACATAGTTAAACATTATTTTAACACCTGCAAGTCTCATCTGCTGGTTTATCATTAACTGCACATTTTAGAGTATTGTGAAAAACCAGTGAACCCATTTATGATAACATTTATGACCAAAGATTAAAGTCTTGCATGTCTGCAATTTTTTTACAAATTGTTCATTCCAGTTTGATCCACCGTAAACCGGTGCCAGCCAAGACAACCCCTTTCCTTTGAGACTTCAGATATGCTCATTTGGTTGCGTAACAGGCTGATTTGAATGAGACGCCTGCAAAGGAAAGCTGCTCTAACAAACAGGAAGGGAAAAATGTCATTTTGACAATTTTCCATTTATAAGGTAAGCATTATTACATGTGTGTTAGGCTTGCAGCATATGTTTAGATTGGTGCCTGTCTTTGGGTCAACTTGTGCTGGCATGTCATGTTTTAATAATGATTAACCAATAAATGACAGATCTGTGCCAAACATTTTGAATGAATACCTTATCAAACATGCAAGGCACAAGCAATGTGGGGACACTAATGAAACAGTTTTTCCCTTTTTTAAATAATAACCTCCATACGTATGCTTCTTTTCAAGTGATCATTGCATGTTAGAGTGGCAGCATGATTAAGCGTGTGGCTGTGATTGGAGCAGGCAGCTCTGGTCTGGCTGCCATCAAATGCTGCATGGATGAAGGACTGGAGCCGGTGTGTTTTGAAAGCAGTGATGATATCGGAGGACTTTGGAGGTTTAAGGTGAGCTTTTCTACATGAATGAGCCCACTGAAGTTGCACATATGAAGAAGAGGCACAAGCACCGAACCCTGAGGCACACCTTATTAAAGACAATTAATTCAACTCAATTTTAAATATGTAACGAACAGCTTTAATTTAAATGTTAAGCTTGTCATTTTTGTTCCATCAACAGAACCAAATGATAGGCTACTGCAAGAACGAGTGTTGATAAGTAAGGGATAATATACATCCTCTCAGGTGTTATTGTGGAATAATCCCCAACAGGTTGATCAGGACCTGTATCACCTTCAATAAAAATGTATCGCAACTATATGTGGCTTTAAACTTCACAAATTAACATGTGGAACTAAACAAACACCTGCAGGGATCAGTCAATCAAAAACTTTCTTCTGTTGAATACAAAGGAAGATATACTTAAGAGTGTTGGAAACCAGTAGCAGCCATTGCCTTTTATAGTATTGTTTGATTTTACTATGGATGTCAATGGCTACTGGTTTCCAACATTCTTCAGAATGTCTTGTTTTGTGTTCAACAGAAGAAAAACATTCATAAGCGTTTAGAACCACTTGAGTGAGAGCAAATAGTGAGGAAATTAGATGTGTGAACATGTGTGAACTGTCCACTTAATTGATATAGTACAGTCATGCCATTTATTAGATGGCATTTTACGACAAAGAATTGCGGGGACAAACATATTGACTTTTTTAAATCATACCTATTTATTATTTTATAATCCATTATGGTGTATAAAATAAATCATCCTGGCAAGATGAGCAAAGCATCACTATTACAGTAGTATCAATGTCATCAGATATCTTTTATACACATATAGAAATCTGATATATGGCAATTTATGAAAAATACATATATGTTCATATACAAGTTCATATTTGGATTTCACATATATACAACCCCAAATCAGAAAAATTTGGGAAGGTTTGGAAAACGCAAATAAAAAACTAAAGTAGTGATTTCTAAATTTACTTTGACTTGTATATCATTGCAGACAATACAACAAACATTATTTAATTTGTTCATCATGATATATATATATATATATATATATATATATATATATATATATATATATATATTATTTATTTATTTATTTTTTTCAAAATAAACACGTATTCCAATTTTTATATTCCAATCTTGCATCACATTTTAAAAAAAGTTGGAACAGTAAAGCATTTACCACTTTGTAATGTTGCCATTCCTTTTCACAACACTTAAAAGACGTTTAGGGACTGAAGACACCAAGTGATGAAGAGTTTTTTGAGTTTTACTTCCTGCAAACAAGTCTTAAGTACGGGATCTTCGTTGTTGCATTTTGCGCTTCAAAATGTGCCAGACATTCTCTATTGGAGACAGGTCAGGACTGCAGGCAGGCCAGTCAAGTACCTGTATCTTCTTCCTCCGCAGCCAGGACTTTGTAATGTGTGTAGAATGTGGTTTTGCATTGTCTTGTTGAAATATGCATGGGCGTCCCTGGAAAAGAAGGCAGCATAGTGTGCTCCAAAATCTCTATGTACTTTTCAGCATTAATGGTGCCATCACAGAAGTGCAAATTACCTTTGCCAAGGGCACTGACACAACCCCATACCATGACAGACCCTGGCTTTTGGATTTGTTGCTGATAACAGTCTGGATGATCCACTGGCAGTTGTGGATGTAACTACGTATTGTGGTACTTGACAAAGGTTTGCCAAAGTAGTCCTGAGCCCATGTGGTGATATCGCTCATAGATGAATGATGATTTTTGATGCAGTGCAGCTTCTTGGATGCTGCTTTTGTACCAAATCATAATTTTCAATAACCTGTTGACATTACCTGTTTTAAATCACATCATTTAACCAATTTACTTGATTGCTAGCCCTAAATTGCTCCTGTCCCAACTATTTTTGGAATGTGTTGCAGGTCTGAATGACAGGAAAGATGTATATTTACAAATGAAATGAAGTTGACCAGACAAAACATGAAATATCTTGTGTTCATATTGTCTGCAATGAAATACAAGTCAAAGTAAATCTAAAAATCACTACTTCCTTTTTTATTTGCGTTTTCCATACTGTCCCAACTTTTTCTGATTTGGGGTTGTAAAATATATGTAATATATTTGAAAATATTGCAAAAAATGGCCATTTAGATATATATATATTTTTCAAACATTGGAATTACAAACATGTACATATATGTTGTGTGTGTGTGTATATAT
>CAIGQV010019171.1:3555417-3644415 GCA_903798115.1 Danio jaintianensis
ATATATATATATATATATATATATATATAAAAGGACTGATTCCTGTGAGACCCCAGTGAAAGACGAGTCTTCACTGACGTCCAGCGTTCACCAGCCTCCGGCGCTTAGACTGCAGCTCTGCACAAGACGTTTGGCCATATGAGAAATGGTCGTGCCCAACTGAGCCTGGTTTCTCTCGAGGTTTTTTTTCCTTCACTTTCGCAAATTGGTGAAGTTCGTTCCTCGCCCCTGTCGCCACTGGCTTGCATGGTTCGGGACCTGTAGAGCTGCGCATCGATGGATTTGCTCTTTAGTGTTTGGACTCTCAGCAGTGAAAATTAAACCACACTGAACTGAACTGAACTGAACTTAAACTCTAAAAACTGAACGGACACCATTCCAATTCACTATAATCTTCTATGTGAAGCTGCTTTGACACAATCTACATTGTAAAAGCGCTATAGAAATAAAGATGAATTGAATTGAATATATATATATACTTATGGGTATATCTAATAGCTACAACAGATGCAGGATTGCTATTGAAGATTTGTTGTCATGGAATAACATGCCTTGGAATATTGTGACTGACCAATCAGAATGAAGTATTACTTGTTTTTGTTATGCCAAGGCCTTTTCTGAATGGTTTGATGCATATGGTTAATACATTGATTAGTATTAATATTTTGTGGAAAGTGTAATGCAGTGTATATACATTTCCTTCTGTTTATTCGCAGGAAAAGCCCGAAGCAGATCGTTGCAGCATTTATCGCTCTCTCACAGTGAACACCTCTAAAGAGATGATGTGTTTTAGTGATTTCCCTGTGCCCGATCATTTCCCAAACTTCATGCACAACTCTTTGATCGTGCAATACTACAAGCTGTACGCTGAACACTTCAACCTGTTCAAACACATCCACTTTCAGGTAAATAAATCCACATTATTGTAAGTGTGTGTGTTTTTGATAAGTGTTTGATGATTACTAGATGATGCATCATTATTGTCTATTTCAGACCACAGTTCGCAGTGTGAGGCAAAGGCCTGATTTCTCCGTCTCTGGTCAGTGGGAGGTGGTGACTGCAGATAGAGACGGACAAGTGGAAAAACATGTGTTCGATGGTGTGCTGGTGTGTGCAGGACACTACACACAACCCATTAAACCGCTCTCAGAGTTTCCAGGTGCTTAACTGATATATTATAGTAATTCACTCAGTGGGTAATTTATTACACTTTAAAAATGCTGGGCTGGAAAATAACCCAGCCGCTGGGTAACTATGGAATAGAACACAAGCTGGGTTGTTTTGACCCAAGTACTGGGTTTACTCATCAACCCCCACATTGACAGATCAAAAACTGCATTTAACAGTGAAATCAGTAAACTATTAACATGATTTATTAAAAATATTGATAAATATTAATATAATCTTATTAGTTTACCTTAATCCTGCTTGTTGGGAGCTCCATGACCGTCGACATCGTGATGAATCCAGAAAGTTTCATGTACAATGAATAAACTGGTTGGGTCAAAATAACTCAACCCAGATGTTCAATGGTGAGAGAACCCCTTACTCCCCTTTCAGTTGGGTTGACCAAGCATGGACAACCCAAATGTGTGTTTTCAGTACCCCAGACAACTCAAAAACTGAGTTGTCTGGGGTTTTGACCCAGCACAATTAACCTAAAGATGTGTTTAACTCAACATTTTTTAGTGTGTAGGTACAACTTGCTAATACACACTTTTGGGTATGGTGGCTGAGAGAGCTCAAGCGAGCTGCAAATTAAGAAAACACATTCAAATATAGAAACATGCTGCAAGTTAAGAAAACACAATAATGTAGAAAACTCTTTATCAGTTTGACAACACACATGCACGCAAATGCTCACAACACATACAGAAACATACTTCAAATAGCACAGGCCACAGCAATTTACTTTTTATTATTTAGCTAAAAATGTACAAACAAGAAAACGTACCAGGACGTTAAACAAAAAAGGCTAATAATACAAGAGAATCGTGTATGGTCAGGATGTTAAAATAAACAAAAAACTCACCTTTCAAAGATCACCTACAACTTCAGTGAGCAATAGTCACGGCACAATAAGCAGGTGTTACTAAGAGTTGTAAGAAAATGGAGTGCGTATTCTTCATTTGTTTCCATTGTTAGAGAGTGCAGCGCATTTTATTTATATGTTTGTGTTGTGAGAATTTGCAAAAAGTATGCTGTCAAACCAATGAAGATCTTTTCTTAATTTGCTGGTGTTTTTTGTAATTGCATGTGCTTTCTTAAATTGCAGTGCGTTAAGCTCTCTTGGTCACTGTAGAATTTGCATGCGCATGTGTTTGGCATAGATTCAACAAGATGTGGAAACATTCCTCAGAGATTTTGCTCAATATTTGCATTATGCAGTTTGTGCAGATTTGTCAGCTACACATTAATGATGCAAATCTTCTGCTTCAACCATTAAAACTCAGGAGCACAAAGTGTGCCAAGAAAATCTCACCCCCGCCAATACACAACTACCACCAATCTGTTGATATAGAACCATGGTTCATGTTGTTGTAAACATCAAATTCTGACCATGTCATTCAAATTTGTCGAGGAAATGCTACAAATCTGACTACGCAAGAAACAACTACCGGTTTACTGTATCTCAAGCTAATTTCTTCAATTTTATGAATACTTAATACAGTCCAGTACTTCCCTTGAAGTATGGTGATTGTTTAATCTTGAATTATATGACTGTTTACTGTTTTAAGCACTTTTTGAGTTAGTACAGATTCTTTAATCACTGGATATGTGATCCTTGATCTGAGCATCATTAGTCTGCACTTTCCTGAACATTCTTTTTTGAACAAATCCTTTTCAGTCCTTCTGAGACTATTATAAATATATTTCTATAACATGTCGGAGCAGAAATGGAGACTCATCAGACCAGCAGACCAACTTTTATCAAATTTTCTATTGTTCTAGAGTCTGTCTAAATTATAGTCTCAGATTCCTGTTTTTTTATCTGCCTAAAGTGCTTTTCCTTTTTTCCAACTGTTGCTCATATGCTTCAAGGTTTGATGTGTTCAGTGATTCTTCTTTGCAGACATTGGTTGTAATGAGTTAATATTAGAGTTACTGTTGCCTTTCTATGAGCTCGAAACAGTCTGGCCATTCTCATTTCTCATTTTACTCTAATTTCTCATTGGATATAACTTTTTCTGCCCATCAAATAGAGATGGTTGTATATGAAAATCCCATTAAATCAGAAGCTTCTGAAACACTCAGATGGGCTAGTTTGGTTCCAGCAACTATGCCATGTTCAAAGTCAACTAAATCTCTTATCTTCCCCACTCTGCTCAGTTTGAACTTCAGCAGATGTAAACAAACTGAGATCCTGCCATGTTTGCTGATTAGATATTTACATGAATGAGCCGTTATACCTAATAAAGTGGCTGACTAATGTACATTGTGATAACAGAATGGTAAAAATGGTTATGTTGTTTTAATTTAACACTGAATGTAATATGGCTCTGTGTATCAAACTACATTTATTACATAACTTTACTACAATTTGGTCTGTTACAGGAATTGATACATTCCCAGGAACAGTAATTCACAGTTGGGAATATAAGAACCCTGTTCATTACATTGGGAAGAAAGTTGTGATTATTGGGATTGGAAATTCTGGTGGAGACATTGCTGTGGAGCTCAGCAGAACATGTGAAAAGGCAAGCAAGAATTTGTAATCTAATATGTTTTTGTATCTTATCTATTTTAGGTCCTCAGCAGGGCCACATAAACATATACAAAACAGTAACTTAAATGGTCCTCTCTCATCCTTCACTGTCAGCACTCCTCTTATCTTTCAGGAGCCCCTCTGTTACCTCTTTCCTGCCAAGGCAGTACCAATGGTGCTTCAGAGCCAGAGTCTAGCTTCTGTGTCTTTTGACACCCAAATCACTGGCTCTGATACAGTAAAAATGTTTCTTAGGTAGCACCAAAACAAAGTAAGAACTGCTTGTGTCAGGGACTGAGGACAAGGCTACTGTGACCAACGAGAAGAACAGAAAGCACCATATTTTAATTAGTAGCTGAGCATTATCACTGTCTTTTCAAATTATGGTGCATTGAGCGAAAACATTATTCTCCTTTGGTTCCCCATCTATACAAATTACAGCTTGCTACATGAACATGTTATTATCGCTTGTAATCTCCATCTATGCAAACTATGGCACGCTGCACGAACATGTTGGATTCGCTGCGTTTGGATGTCGATAGGTTTGCATAGTAACATTAATAGCAATGGATCATTGATGCTGCATTTGTATTTGTTGCTTTCGTGTTTGTGTTGCAAAGATGGAACATACAAAGTGATGTCAAACCTGGCGCTGCAATGCCTCGCTAGCCTATGGAAAAGTAAGGAAGTTCATAAATGACTCGGCAGACGAACCAGCTCTGAACCGGCAATATCACTGGCTCAAAATCACTGGTGGAAATACGAGATTTCCATGGTCTCACCCGTGCTCTACCCAAAATTAGGGAAACCTTGAGGCTGGGCTCTACTCTCACCTTCACATCCCTTCAAAATTGGGCAGGTCATTGTCACAATGGGTGCACCTTGTGGTAAAAAGAGGCAAGGTGAGATGAAGAAGATACAGAGGAGAGATAGAGATAAGTGGAGAGAGGGAAAAAAAAGATTTAAAAAAACAACAAGGCGTAGATTTTGACAAAGAGATTGATTCTCAAGTTTGTCAATGTTGTCTTTCAACTGTTAATTTCAGCCATCGCCAACGTTCAACGTTTAAGATTTACTTAATCGGGAGATCTGTCCACTATATCTCACTCTACTGCTGCCACAACTGGAAGTCTTGCTTTAAGCATCTTAAACATTTGTCGGACTCGTTCTTCTTGATGGCTTAGAAGCCATTCAACATTATTACAGTGTGTATGTCTACAAACAGATGTTTAAGCAGGTGTTATTATTTATTATTTTGTCAAACTCAAATGCTCTCTGCTTAGTCCACTAATTTTGTTCCCAGTTCTGACTCTGCTTTGGCCTTCCTGTTTCGCACCTAGACATTCCTGAGTACCCGAAAAGGGTCATGGGTCATTGGTCGCATGGTCGATAAAGGGCTTCCTCTAGACATGATGAACATTAGACGAGTTCAAGACCTGATGTACTGCCTTATACCTCGAGCGCTAGTCAACTGGATTGGGGAGAGAAGCCTCAATCAGAGACATGACCACAAGCTGTATGGATTACAACCTAAGCATAGGTGATAGACCAAATTTTTTATTGTTGACGCTTAAAGTAAAGCCCAAACAGTTTAGCTAAATATTGATACTACATCATCCACTGTGACCTTTGCACATATTTTGTCATTCCAGGATCCTTGACCATCGTCCTGTTATCAATGATGACCTCCCCGGTCGCATTCTGGTAGGAGAACTGGTGTTGAAACCTAACGTGCAGAAGTTTCAAGACTCAACGGTGGTCTTTGATGATGGATCTATTGAAGAGAAAATTGATGCAGTGATCTTATGCACAGGATATGATTACAGATTCCCCTTCCTCCCTGACTCCTTAAACTGTAGTGCTGATGGAGACATGAAACTGTACAGAAGAATCTTTCCTCCTTCTCTAGTGCGTCCAACACTGGCCATCATAGGCCTGTTGCAGACCAGAGGTCCCATCATGCCAACTGCAGAACTGCAGGTGCGCTGGGCCACCAGGGTCATCGCAGGTAATGAACGAACTAAATTTCGTTGTTGTTACTCCAGTATAGACAATTCTTGTTTTTATGAAATATTGCAGTGTTTATTGTGATTTATTTATGCAGCTACATGTTGAATCACAACATTAGGGTTCTTTATTTGAACGCAAAAAGTATATGAAAATCAAACAAAAATAATATCAGGGGACCAGGGAGCCTAATCACAGTAAATGTCACCTTGAAAAGGAGCAATACATCAAGATTCTTAACATCAGATGGTCTGCAGAGAAGCTTGGCCTTGGGCACCAGTGGACATTTCACAACGACTCAAAACACACAGCAAAAGTGGTAAAGAAATGGTTAGCAGACAAAAAAAATTACGTTTTGCAGTGGCCCAGCCAGAGTCCTGACTTAAACCCAATTGAGACATCGTCTTATTATCTTTTTGGAAAAGCCTATGTCATTTCCGGTCAAAAAATAAATAAATTCCTGTTTGAATTAATAAGTTTAGGCTTGACTGTATATGTAAATGTAAATATATATATATATATATATATATATATATATATATATATATAGAGAGAGAGAGAGAGAGAGAGAGAGAGAGAGAGAGAGAGAGAGAGAGATTTAGTATTCTATCTAGATTTCACAGATTTGGATTGACAAATTTTTCTTGCAATGGGCTTGCTGTTGGAGAATTTCAGTCACTTCAGAACTGCAGTAATAGTAGTAATTTATAATAAATACTATAGTATTTTTAAACCATACTATAGTAAACTTCTTGAATTAATCTGTTGTTTTAATTCTGTAGTTGTTATGGTAATACAAAAACTATAGTAATATAAACAGATCACCCAATACTGGTTTGTTTTCTACAACTATAGGGTATAATGTAATACAATACACCACAGTTTATTGTAGTAAAAACTAAAGTATGCTACAGTATTTGTTACAGTTTATCAACTCTCACTATAGTTGAATTGATAAACTGTTTAAAACATCACAGTTTAATAATACAGTTTCATACATTTTACTATAGTATGGTTCAAATTACTACACTATTTTTTCATCTTGCAAATCAGTGAAATAAGGAAGCTAGCACCAGGTGCCAAATTATCACCAAAATCTGGAAGGAATTAAAAAGTGTTCTTTAATTTTCAATAGTATTCCTTTTGAAATATCTCATTTTATTCAAATATACAGTATTTAATTACAGTATTAAAGTATAAAACCTTCAATATACAGTATTTATTTTGTACCTCATGAAATATACTTATAAAAATGCTCTCTTGCTCCAATTAGGGCTTTAAATAGAAGCACTACAGATTTAAATTGATGCTACTTTTTGTAATGTCTATGTAATGCTAATGACACCTTTTAATAATGATTATTGCTTTTCATTTATTCTGTCTCCTTGTTCGTCAAGGACTAAACCACCTTCCACCAGCTGAAAAAATGTCTAAAATAATTGAAAAAGACATAAAACCATATTTAAAGAGGTAAATATTTATTTCCATCAATTTTATCACATCATTATTTTAAAATGTTAGTTCACCGCAAAATGAAAGTTCTGTCATTAATTACTCACCCTCATGTCATTCCAATCCCCTGATCCCTGTTCATCTTCAGAACACACGAGGGTGTGTACTTAATAAAAGAATTTTTATTTTTTTGGTGAATCTTTCAAATAGATGTTAGCTTGACCGTTTATCTCTGCTCATCCTGAACTCTCTGCAATTTCTCTACAGTCACCCCTGTCCCAAGCTGGCTGCCCTTCAAGTGGACTACATCCCTTACCTGGACTCAATAGCCAAGGAAGTGGGTGTTTGTCCCAACATTGCTTGGCTGCTCATGACGGATCCTGCTTTGGGTTTGAGGGTTTTCTTTGGGCCTTGCACCCCCTATCAGTTTCGCCTAAGTGGACCAGGAAATTGGAAAGGTGCCCGTCAAGCTATTCTTACCCAATGGGAGCGTGTGGCCAAACCCATGAAAACACGGCCCATTCCTGAGCCTTCATCCTTCAGTTTGTTATTTTGGCTGGGGTTGTCAGGAGGGGGTGCTGGGATTTTGGCCATTATAGCACTTCGAAAGAAAATACCACAATTTATGGGGATCAGTTAAATTCTAATCAATCAATCAACTTTAATTATATAGCACCTTACTATGACCAAAGGGCTGCCCAATGTGCTTTATAACTAAAGCACTGTAGAGAATTAAGAACATAATCAAAACAAAAAAGTCAATAAAACCTTAAAACTATGAGATAAAGGGTGGGTGTGATTTAGCCAAGTACGATTAGATCCTGGATGAACATCTACGTCATTTTTGTTCGAAGATGTAATCCATACTTACCTATTCCCTACCCCTAAACCCAACAATAACCTCAAATTATTCCCAAAATCAGAGGGAATAATAGTTGAACAGCAAATCATGTAGAAGTACATAACCCCAACTGTAAGCTTAAGCTTAACATAAACTGTAAACTTATCCCTTAATTCTGATTGGAATGTTGTTCCAGAGAAGGGGCAGGCCAGATTCACAGTGGCAGGCCAGATTGACCATCAGGCCTCTGGGAAATGTCCCGGTGCTCCATATGGCCAGTCCGCCCCTGATGCAGACCGTCGGGCCCTGTTGGTTTATGAACATTTAAAATCTCACATAAATATGAAGCTGCAAGGCCATTAACTGCATTAAAAACAAACAACAGTAATTTAAAATCAATTCTGATTTTAACAGAGAGCCAGTGAATAGAGTAAAGGACAGGTTTGATGTGCTCACGTTTGTGACTATTCGTCAGGATCTAAGTTAACTGATGAAGCTAGGTTTGTTTAATTTCAACATAAAGTGCAGTACACTTTATGTAGTCTAGACGAGAGGCATGAATGGCTTTCTCGAGATCACTCTGGCTCAGAAAGGCTTAACTTTGGCACGAAGGCAAGGCTGGTGATCACTGAATTAATCTGTTTGTCAAACTTTGAACTACTGTCTCAATTCACACCCATTTTTATCTACATGGCTAAAATGTGGGGACAGAGTAAGATGATTTGGGGATGAGTCATTAGACAGGTTTGAATTGCCAAACACAACGCATGCACTCAGTTTTGTTTTCATTCAGACTGAAAATAATTCTGTGACAACCAAAATTTGATATCAACTAAACATCTGTGAAAAGATTCAAGTGTATCTGAAGAGTCTAATGCAACAGGCAGATACATTTGAACCTCATCAGTACAGATGAAAAGAGACCTTAACATGATTGACCCTAACAGCAACATGTTTAATGAGAATAAAACAGGACCCAAAATGGACCCCTGTGGAACACCAGAAGTCAAAGGGGCAGAAGAGGAGATGTTACCAATTCCAACATGTTACAAATTCTGTCCCTAATCTTTTTTAAGCCTATTTGCAGCTGTCTACATTTTATAATTCCTTTTATAATAGAAGTTTTATTTCAAAACATTAAAAACTATTTTATATTAATTGTTTTTTTTTGTAGTGCCTATCTTTTGACAATCACTATAGAACTAGAGAAGCAGTGCTATGATTATTAATCAATATACTTTTAGTATCTTTAGACTATCTTGGCTAGTATCATTTTGTGATTAAATGGCTCAAAAAGATTTTGAAGTAATTTGGTTAAAGACTAGACGTCCCAATTTGGAGTAAGCATTAAATTACAAGTGAATGTACATATAAAAATCAAATAATAATAATAAAACATTAAATACAAATGTTAGAATAAACTTTTTGATTAAGATAAGATAAATTTAACTTTTTATCATATTTAAATTTAAATATCTTTATATTACAAATATGTGTGATATGCATGGATATGTGAAGAAGCATATTTGATTGAGAAAAGACACTTTTTGTTATTATCTATATACTAAAATGGTAGTTTTTCATTTGCTGCCTCAGGGCAACATTATGCAGTTAGACCACTTTTGTAAAAACAATAACATCCTACTAAGCCGAAAAAGAAAGAAGAAATGTATACTATTACTCACAGGAAATGGATGTTGAAACATTTTATGTAGGTAAAGAACAAGATTGAGCAGTTAGGCTCATTCCTTGCGACAGCGAGCTTGAAGAGTCACATTAGCTATGTTTCCATTCAAAGATGCGAATTAAACTTGCACAGCTCTACACAGTTTATCTTTAACCCTGTTTAAACAAACCTGATTAAACTAATTGAGTTCTTCAGGCTTGTTTGAAACCTACAGGTAAGTGTGTTGAAGCAGGGAACAAAACTGCAGGGCTGCGGCCCTCCTGGAACTGAGTTTAATGTGCATCTGGATTCAGCCCACTTGATGGTCATGGATACACAGAAAGGGAGATACAGAGTACCAGGATGCAAAGGTTCATCTAAAAGAGGGTGTCTTTGAGGGCCGGTGTTCTGCAGAGTTTAGTTCTAGAGTTTAGTTGCCAACCTGCCAATACGTTTCTAGTATGCTAGTTAGAGCTTGAGTAGCTGGTTCAGGTGTGTTTAATTGGGGTTAGAGCTATACTCTGCAGGACACCGGCCTACCAGGACCAAGTTTGGGCACACCTGACCTAAAGACAAGACACAAAAATGTGGCACCCACCTCTGATTCACATCCACCAACAACTGCTTTCTGAGGTTCCACAGTGGATAATAAACATTGGTAAATAAGTACATTCAGTCGGTACCCCACAGGAACACACAGTACACCATTTATGGCTAGTGTTTGATGAAATATTACTTGTTGATATTAATTCTTTTATTTTATTTTCGACTTAGTCACTCCATTAATCTGGGGTCGCCACTTAGCTTACCCAGTTCACCTACAGCGCATGTCTTTGGACTGTGGGGGAAACCGGAGCACCCATAGGAAACCCACACGAACACAGGGAGAACATGCAAACTCCACACAGAAATGCCAACTGACCCAGCCGAACCAGCGACCTTCTTGTTGATATTCATTCATTCATTCATTTTCTTCCGCTTTTTCGGGGCCGGGTCACGGGGGTAGCAGTCTTAGGACAGAACCCCAGACTTCCCTCTCCCCAGACACTTCCTCCAGCTCCTCCGGGGGGATCCCGAGGCGTTCCCAGGCCAGCCGAGAGACATAGTCCCTGAGACTAGGAACGATATTGTTTATGTTAAATTAAAACTTTGTCTAATGTATTTATGGCATATATTTCACATATAATAATATACAGAAAACCTTGGTGTTTTAGTGCCCTAACTGCACGTTGTTGCCCTGAGGCAACAAATCAAAATCTGGTGAGGGGCTAGGGGGGAGCACATTTTATGATTGATTTATTATAAGGGACCTCCAAACACCCAAAAATTAGCGTTAATTTTTTTCCTCCTAAAACAAAAATGCCATAGAGGGTTAAGTAAATGAACTATGTGAGAATGGGTGAACTATGTGTGAAAAGGACTTTTATTGTTACAATATAAGTGTAAATAATGCAAAAGAAATAAATGCTGTGTATAATTTACTATACTGTTCAAGCACTGTTTGATAGAAGTAGCTGGTGGAAAGTCTGCAGTATAAGCTGAAGTACTAATTTGGTCATTCAGGGTAATGTTTATTTGATCAAAGTGGGACTTTGATTGGATTCAGTGTGATGTAAGTCCTCTGTCGTCTATCACCACAGTGTTGTTGTCTATATCTCACTGATTGACAGCAGACAGATAACAATTTTAGCACCTTGTCTGTGTCTAATGAATGAGTAATGTTTAGCACTGTCAGAAATATTATTAAATATTAACATTTCATGCATTTTTGTGTTTATTTGTGTCCGTGCTATAGTTCTTTAAAGGTTTTATTTTTCTATTTAGAACCATATCATCCTAAAGATGAGATGGTGCTTTGTGTTAAAGTTCATTTTTTATTTCTTTTCTTTAAATCTAACAGTCAAATTCTCTGCATTATTTTATGGAGCTTATAGTCATCAATACACTCTTAACTGGTAAATGATTTCTTTCTCATGATGTCTGTTCATTTTAACTTTGAGATTGTAACTCAGGTCAGCATTTTTACTCTGATGCATTTGGATCCTTTTTGACCTGGAAGAGAGAAATCAGAAACCTTTCAAATGACACTTTTAAACCCTCAGATTTACAAAAACAGATATAACCATTTAAAAATACTTACATGGTTGTGTTGAATGAACATTTTAGGTGTCAAAACACTTTCTTAATTCAATTTTTGGAGACATTTCAAAAGTATTTCACAAGTTGCAAAATTAGGATGTCTAGTAGCAGGAAGAAGGAGAGGGAAAAAAACTTTGAACAAACCACAACCCCCCACACCCTGGCTTAGACCGTCCTTAGAGGCCAAAGAAACACACAATGTGAAGAGAGAGGGAGGGGGATAAAAAGAAAATAATGATAACAATAGTACATAATTAAATAACAATTGGAATGACTAAAAGAATGACAAAAATCCTTTAAAATCTACTCAGATGGTCTTCAGAAAAAAAGGGTCAAGGACATTTTATTACATTTTATATCTGAAGTTATAAAAGTGTCTAAAAAAGCTAATTTAACCATTCCACACACATTTGGGTCTGAATTTTGTTGATGGACAAACACACGGGTACTGCAATAGTAGCAAGCCAAATTGCTCTTTATTTTTCATGAAGGTTATGTAAGGAAAAATGTAATTTCATTCATTCATTCATTCATTTTCTTTTCGGCTTAGTCCCTTTATTAATCTGGGGTCGCCACAGCGGAATGAACCTTATCCAGCATATGTTTTACGCAGCGGATGCTCTTCCAGCTGCAACCCATCACTGGGAAACACCCATACACACTCATTCACACACATACACTACAGACAATTTAGCTTACCCAATTCACCTGTACCGCATGTCTTTGGACTTGTGGAGGGAAACCGGAGGAAACCCACGCCAACACGGGGAGAACATGCAGACTCCACACAGAAACACCAACTGACGCAGCCGAGGCTCGAACCAGCGACCTTCTTGCTGTGAGGCGAACATGCTACCCACTGCAAAATTACCCAAAAATGTAATTTACCTCTTTTAATTGTAATGTTGGGGCGTCACGGTGGTGCAATGGGTAGCACGATCGCCTCACAGCAAGAAGGTTCGAGCCCTGGCTGGGTCAGTTGGCGTTTCTGTGTGGAGTTTGCATGTTCTCCCCGTGCTCGCGTGGGTTTCCTCTGGGTGCTCCGGTTTCCCCCAAAGACATACTGTACAGGTGAATTGGGAAGGCTAAATTGTCCGTAGTGTATGTGTGTGAATAAGTGTGCATTGATGTTTCCCAGTGATGGGTTGCAGCTGGGTAAAACATATGCTGGATAAGTTGGCGGTTCATTCCGCTGTGGCGACCCCAGATTAATAAAGGGACTACGCGCTTAAAGAAAATGAATGAATGAATGAATTGTAATGTTGTGCATGTTAATATTGTTTGTTAATATGCCATGTTGAGTAAGTTACTTCAAAAAGTGATTCATAATTACTAATTAGATCCTGGCAACACTCAGTGGTTAGCACTGTCGCCTCAGAAGGTCGCTGGTTCGAGTCCCGGCTGGGTCAATTGGCATTTCTGTGTGGAGTTTGCATGTTCTCCCCGTGTTGGTGTGGGTTTCCTCCGGGTGCTCCGGTTTCCCCCACAGTCCAAACGCTGTCGCCTCACAGCAAGAAGGTAACTGGTTCGTGCCTCGGCTGGGTCAGTTGGCATTTCTGTGAGGAGTTTGCATGTTCTCCCTGTGCTGGCGTGGGCTTCATCCAGGTGCTCTGGTTTCCCTCACAGTCCAAAGACATGCGGTATAGGTGAATTGAATAAACTAAATTGTCCATAGTGTGTGTGTGTGTGTGTGTGAATGTGAGAGTGTGTGGGTGTTTCCCAGTACTGGGTTGTAGCTGAAAGGGAGTCCGCTGTGTAAAACATGCTGGATAAGTTGGTGGTTCATTCCGCTGTGGCGACCCCTGATTAATAAAGGGACTAAGCCGAAAAGAAAATGAATGAGTTACAAGTAGTAACTAACTACACTGTTAATATGTAGCCAACATAAATGCATTTTGACTGCTTCTGAGCTATATTAGTTATTAGGCTATGCATTATTTTATATAGTTATAAAATGTAGATATTGAACATTTTTACTATAAAGTAATACACAGATTGTCAATGTACTGTAAGGCAATTCAGCATTACTTATCATACAGAATGACGGCAGAGTCTCCTCCCCTTCTCCATCTGAGGGTGTGGTCTCCAGCAGTGGAAGTGTGTCGTGTGTGCTGAGCTGAAGTGATCGAGTCGACTGACGGACATCTCCTGCCGCTGCACACTGAGGTAAAGTGGTGGGCCACAAACTTTTTTACTCTATTATCACGTATCGTCTGAAACGGGCGTATTTACGTAACGTGACTTCTCTAATGTTTACTTCTAGACGACAAAGCTTGCAGATGCTATTTTATCCCAGTCTCACTGAATAGAGGATTCGTGTTTCAGTTTGTTATTTCATCGCTTTAGCAGTTCAGTTTCAACACTGCGTAGACATGATTCAATAGCGATGAGTAAACGCAGTTTTGAAATGGACCGCGTAATGTATTTTGGCAACTTTTTAAACTTTACCGGCCGTCGTTAACTGTATGGTTGACCACTACACAAAAAATCCTCAATTGTGACTATAGACAACAAAACCAGTCATCAGTGTCGATTTGTAGATTTTCTTTTAGATTTATACATCACATGAAAGCTGAATAAATAAGCTTTCCGTTGATGTATGGTGTGCTAGGATTGGACAAATTAGTTGTATAAGATACAACTGTTAGATAATCTGGAAGGGTAAAAAAAAATCTAAATATTGACAAAATCACCTTTAAAGTTGTCTAAATGAAATGCTAAGTAGGCCTAATGCACTAATCATACATTTTTGATAGCCTATATTTATAGTAGGAATTTACAAAAATGTCTAATGAAACAGGATATTTTACTTAACAGTCTGATTTTTGGCATAAAAGAAAAATCCACATTTATTTAAGCTTTTACACAATTTACAAAATTATAAAGGTTTTATGCTACAAATATTAATTGATAATAGGCTACATAAAGGATTAAGTGTATACAGTGCTCTTTAACTTATTAAATAAAGACCTAAAAAAGATAAGAGATGCCCAAAGTAGGGCCCTCGGGCCAAAGTTGGCCCGTTGTAACCTTTGATTTGGCCCACCATCCCATCTGAGAAGAGAGTGAGAATGATGGAGAGAGTTGGGGAGAATGCCTTTAACAGAGATCGTCATTTCTAATTTGACGTAACCTTTTTTGTTTGTTTGTTTTCTTGCAGAGCTACAAAAAAAGCAAACTGAAGTTAAATGTTGTAAATTAATCTGAGTTTTTAAAATGTAAATGATGTCACTCGACAGATAGAGGACCATGAAGAAGACATCAGCGAGCAAATCAAGGCAAAAACAGTGTAACTCCGTTCTGTTATAAATGAGATTGTTTTTACTGTAATAAGTTCATTATAAAATGTAATGTAAAATATACTGTATTAGTTAATATAAAGCAATGTTTTTTTAGTTATTTTAAAATATTATTAAATAAATAAGGAAATTACACATGGCAACTATATTTACCCTCGGCCCACTAGCCTCAGTCAAGTAAATTTTTTGGCCCTTCATAAGAAAAAGTTTGGGCATCCCTGGTTTAGATCAACAACAACAAAAACAAAACATAATTTATTAAAGGGTCACGAAACACCAAAACACATTTTTTGAGATGTTGAAAGTCATATTTGTGTCCCACGCTGCTAAAAACACTATTAGAACACACATAAGTGAAAATTGGTTGTTTTTGTGTTATTTCGAGCAAATTCTTTCTTCCGGTTTGAAAAGAAAATTTGAAGCTACGTCACGGCCATGAGATCCTTGTGTAAAATCCAGCGTGGAGATTCGCTGTCTGTACCGGCCGGTACAAGGTGACGTCTTTGAGTTTTCAGCATTAATTCATGAGAAAGACTTGGTTCGAACCAATCAGCGCGCTCTATTGGGAATGAGGCGCAACTTCATTAATATGCATGATATAGCTACCTGTTACAGTATTCAGACGGCAGAGAGACGCCACGTTGTGTTGTCAACCGTAATTAAAACAAGTTATTCGGAGACATGGGTCATCAGTGTTGCGTTTATAAATGTGCCGCAATGAAGGTTAGGTTTCCATTTTCCCGGGATGAGGGCACCGCTCACGTGTGGGCCCACATTTGTGGAGTACAGTGGTCTGCTAACACGCGACAAAAATGTGTTTGGAACATTTTTTTACCCGAGAGCTTTTAGCATCTGGAAATGGTGAAATTTGGATTTGCCGCTCGTCTCCTTTCAAAAAGGACGCGGTTCCAGTTCGTGTTGATTGTCCTGTCTCTACAGAACTAGTAAGTGTGTGATCAATGTTCTTTGTTTATGCCTATTCAGATTGCAAAGTTAGTTAGTATCGTCAGCGGTACTCTTTCAGTTTTTAAAGACATACCTTAGTCAAAGTGATTTAGTTACTAAGTTTACAGTACGTTAATATCACTACAATATTATGGACTGAAAGATCCGCTGTAAATGCTGCTCTCCCAAAATAAACATGTAAACACCTTAATCAAACTATTACCGTCATGCAGGATTTTCACCGCGTATGATTTTCGCCACATATAGTATAGTCTATACACACACGGCTGTTTGACGTTATTGTTTGCACCTACCGAGTCCCTGCATCGAGAAATGCAGAGGGTTTTTTTCTCCCATTCGCCATGCAGTATCAAATTCCATTTAAACAACACTCTTCTAGCAGTTCCTTGCATCCAATATCTTGTTTGTCATGGGGTGGGGGCATGCATGAAACTCATGTAAACACCTTCATCATATTATTGTCTTATTCAGATTAAGGCAAATAATTCGATTACTGATATCCATGTAAACGTAGTCACTGTCTCCCCTGCGTCTGTATTTGTGTTGCCGCTGTGAAAATCAGCTGTAGTTAACTTAATGAAACTCCCCTTTTCATGCAAACCCTTCCCTCTTTTGCCACTCGACACTCCCACCTACACAAAGCTGGACTCACCCACTTTCCTGACTTTTTTCAAACTAGAGGTATGAAAACACCCTGCTGAGACGGGGGTTTCGTGACCCTTTAATAGTGACTGTATGACAAGAATAACTTGCTTAGCAAGAACTCGTAGTAAACAAATGCTGTGCATACGTTTTCTTTTTGATATGTTCTTAAAAAAAAAACTTTTTGTGCTGATTAAATGAACATTTTCCCATGCATTATATCACTGGATTCTCATTTCTCCTCCCACCACCTTACCAATGTTTTTCTCATGATCTTTCTCTTTTCATCAGGATGCTTTAACAGCTTTCACCAAGACAATTCCAAATTAATCTAAATTTGAGATGATACACAATATTCAGACCCGTAGCCAGGGGGGTTCGGCTGGTTCGGAAGACCCACCCCCCCACTGACAAAGTCCAGAATTTGGGCCCTATATGGGCTCATTTGTCCCATTTTTAACAATATGCCATCATAAATTATGAAAATAACTGATCAAAGAAGGCTTACACTGACAGATTTAATTTTTAATTATTCAAATGGACAAATTCTGACTGAGCAAATGAGCTGGCCAGTAGCCTATAGGCTACAGCTTTTAATTTAAAACAGGTTTTTAACAGATTCCTGATTGGGTTTTTTTTTTGGTTTTGTTTTTTAATGATGGATGATAATAGATTTGTATTTTAAAAATGGGTATTTTTTCATATTTCTTTATTCAAAATATTTAATTTAAATTTCTAATTTCATAACATTATTTATAATGTTATTAAAAATGTACAGTTTAAATGCACATTTGTAAATAAATTGTTTGTGGAAAAATATTATGGTTCGAAAAAATTGTAGGAAATATTTTTGTTGCATCAGAAAGTGTGGTTATAATCACCATCCGACAAGCTAATCCAGCAAACATTAGTGCTTAAAAAGTCATTAAAATGCAGTATTTGAACCTCATAATTGAATAGAAAAAGAGGCGAATAACTGCAAAAAAATGTCCACTTTTTGAGAAAAAAGAACCAACCCTTTCAATAAGCTGGCTACGGTCCTGATATTTTATGTGCATCATTTTGGAAAAAGTGATCCAGCACGTTAAGATTATCTTGATAGGGCCTATTAATGAACCTCTTATATATGATGTTCATTGGTTTTCTGTATGCTTTTGTTAAAGAAGTTAAATATTACTATTTAATAGAATACATTCTTCAAATTGTAATTCAATTGCCAATTATAATTTCTTTTGAAAAGTATAGTTGTGTGTATATTAAGGATACATAATATTTCTGTTATGAAATTACACACCAAAAATGCAGAATGAAACACTTTTTTAGATTTTTAAAAATATGTATGTTATATATTTTGTACAATTAAATCTCAGTTCTTATCACCTGCACCTGCCTGAAGTTTGACGGTTGTGGATCATCATGGCTAAACGTGTTGCTATTATTGGAGGAGGAACGTCTGGGCTGACCTGCATCAAATGCTGTCTGGATGAAGGGCTGGAGCCTTTGTGTTTTGAGACCAGTGATGATATTGGAGGACTTTGGAGGTTTAAGGTGAGCTTTTCCATATGGCTGAGCCCACTGAAGTTGCGAATATGAAGAAAAGAAGAGGGCTCAGCACTGAACCCTGAGGCACACCTCATTACAGAAAATCAATTATCAAGAGATAACCTGATCCAATGTTTTTATGCTGCCTTTCCATCTAAGGAAAATCCAGATCCCGACCGAGCCAGCATTTACCACTCACTGATAATTAACACTTCAAAGGAGATGATGTGTTACAGTGATTTCCCCATCCCAGCTCACTTCCCAAACTACATGCACAACTCCCTCATCATGGACTACTTCCGGATGTATGCTGAAAACTTCCAACTTAAACGGCACATCCGTTTCCAGGTCAGAACTGACAATTATTATGGCACTTTATATTATGAATATGTCTCATAATTAGCTACGTTTTTTTTGGGTGGCAAAGATTCACAATTCTCTTCTCTATGCTTCTCAGACCAGAGTCCTTCATGTCACACCAAGGCCAGACTTCCCTCACTCTGGACAGTGGGATGTAGAGACCGAATCTGAGGATGGTCGGAGAGAGAAGCAGGTGTTTGATGCTGTGATGGTCTGCACTGGTCACCACTGTCACCCCCACCTTCCTCTAAAAGACTTTCCAGGTGCAATGACGAATAACGCAAACAGTCTGTGTGCAAAGTACAACAACGTTAAGTCAATAATGCTTGCAGGAAACTTTGGGCTTACAAGAGTTACTAGGCCTTTTCGTCATACCTTTATACATAGCATTTATAAACAACAACATCCTATTGTTTACGTAGTAGTGGTTAATTGTTCAAATCCTCTCTTCAGGAATAGACACGTTTAAGGGGAAATTCTTCCACAGTCGTGACTACAAAAACCCGGAAGACTGGCGAGGGAAGAGGGCAGTTGTGATTGGCATTGGAAACTCTGGAGGAGATATTGCTGTGGAGCTGAGCAGAATGGCCAAACAGGTGATATGCCAAAACAACATAAAATAATTTTAGTGTTTCAGTCATTATAATCTTATTGAGGACTTTGTATCCCAAATTGTTTCCCTTATTTTCATTTCAGGTTTATCTGAGCACGCGAAAGGGATCTTGGATATTGAATCGTGTGGGTGACAATGGTATTCCATCAGATATGTTGTTTAATAACAGAATACAAAATTGGTTCGTTAAAATGTTGCCTGTTGGATTTGTCAACAACGTGGGAGAGAGTCGTCTCAATAAACGGTTTGACCACAAGCTCTATGGGCTCCAGCCTGAGCACAGGTACTGTGAATACGGAAAAACATTCAGATCCTGGTGGTCAGTTTCAGTAATTGTACTTTTTCATGATGAGGTTATCTTTTATATTTTATTATCTGCAATTGCCCTATTCAACATGTATTATATTATGTCTGTTGCTAATTTCTCAGGATTTTCAGCCAACATCCCATGGTCAATGATGATTTGCCAAACCGGATCCTCTCTGGTACCGTCTCGGTCAAGCCCAATGTGCAGGAGTTTCGTGGATCTAGTGTGGTGTTTGAGGATGGCACTGTTGAGGATGACATTGATCTGGTGGTGTTTGCCACAGGCTACACTTTCTCATTCCCCTTCCTGTCTTCACATGTGATTCCTGTGTCAAACAACAAGGTATCCTTGTACAAATTTGTATATCCTCCAGCACTGGAGCGCTCAACTTTAGCAGTGATTGGTCTGATCCAGCCTCTGGGAGCCATTATGCCCATCTCTGAGATGCAAGCACGTTGGGCCACACGTGTTTTTAAAGGTATCAAACATGACGCTGATACACAGAAAAATACAGAAAGTATTTTTAAGAGGCCATATGATGTACTACTCTTAAAGAGATTATCTATATTAAAATATTTAACATGCAACACTTATATTCTCAGTCTGTCTGAAATGCTCTACTTGATTTCTGGTTTCTAAAACGCCACTGCTTTTGAAAACGTAGGCCATGCCAACTCAGGGAATGACGAACCAACAGGCAACGATGCTTGGTTATGCTAGGTTCACACCAAATGCAGAATTAAGTATTCACATGAATAAGGCCCAATCCCAATTCTATTTTGTACCCCTACCCCTTTCCCTTCCCTTTGGCCCTTGAAACAGAGTGTGAAGGGGAAGGGCTTCAAAATGTACCCCTAAGAAATGGGACAACACTACAGCATCTGCATATGTCATTATATGTCTTCGCGAACTCTTACTACATACGAGTGCTGTAGTTTTTCCAGTTGCATTTTTTTTTGGTATTCATCTTTTCGGATAATCACCGAAGGCAATGATATGATGTTATCATAATGATATGATGTGGCAATAAGATCGTATCTGTACTGTGCATTTACACCATGGCCATATTCATGTAAACACACGAAAACAACATTAACATTATACCAGACACTGTGAAAAGGTAATTCCCGGTCACCAGACTTTTCTGACAGGGTATTTGAGTGTCATCGAGTGTCAGATGTGAAAGTATGTTGTGGGACTACTATACAGGAGTTATTATTAGGGATTATAGATAGCGAAATTTTGCAGGGTTTTTTTTTTTCTTCGTTTTAAAAAAAAAAGCATGACGGTAAAACACGAACGGGGTTATAAATGTATTAAAACATATGCTTGTTTGTTTGTTGTAAGAATTTGTAATAATGACAAAAAATACTAATTTGAGCATCTCCTGCCCTCCGTGTGCAGCCATGTTGCCGTTGTAGGTGGTGTATTCTGGGAAATTTTCGTACTCCTTGGTTTCGAGTGTGGTCATGATAAATCTCAGTTTCAAGGGCTATCAAGCCCTTCCCCTTAGCCCTACGCCTTCAAGCTAAAGAGAGTCGGGACACCCCTACCCCTTCACGTGAACGCGCAAAACGAGGGGTAAGGGGAAGGGCTAAGGGGTAGAATTGGGATTGGGCCTAAGATTTCATACAAAGTTACTGCAGCACATGGAATTCACCTCAATCATGGCTTGGTGTGAACCCAGCGTAAATAAAGCTGTGTTGGCCAATCAGAAAGGAGAAAACAGTGTGTGGTATTGACATCATGAGGTGAAAACTCCTGAGTTATTGAAAATCACTCTGGCTGGAGTTTTCAGAAAGTTTTGGTTTTAGACCCCTGCTTCATATTCCATAAAGTCACATGAAAAAAAATCTTACTTTACTGATGATGGCCATGCTTAAATTAGGACATTATCTTATTTAAAAAAACATTACACACTGATTATTCACATTTTAAAGTAATACAACACGTCAGAGCATTAACTGTATGTAACTGTTATCTTCACCCAGGACTGTGCAAACTGCCTTCAATGAATGCAATGATGAAGGACATTAAATCAAAAGAGGAAGCAATGGCTCAAAGGTTCTCTGCACCTCACATTACTACAAAACAGATCACTTTCACAGTTTCGAAAAATAAAATGCAATTTCAGTATGTTTTAATGACTCTTCATTGTGCTCTCATGCAGATATGTGGTCAGCCAGAGGCACACCATCCAGGTGGACTACATCCCCTACATGGATGAGTTGGCTAATCAAGTGGGTGTCCGTCCTTCTATGCTGAGGTTATTGCTGACAGACCCAAGACTGGCTCTCAGCATCATGTTTGGGCCCTGCACCCCATACCAGTTTCGCTTGCATGGACCAGGCCAGTGGGAAGGTGCACGTCGGGCCATTCTGACTCAGTGGGATCGAGTTGTGAAACCTTTGAAAACATGTTGCAGAGAAGAACCACAGTCACAGAGCTTCTTACATTCACTCATTTTCTCAGTGTCTGTTGCAGGATTTTTGTCTGCTCTGTATTACAGCAGAGCCAGTCTGCAAACATTCATAGAAAACCCTTCAGCTTTACTCGACAAGATCAGGGGGTTTGTACCATTGCCATTGCCCACACAGTGATCATGTTATATCAGTCAGAAACATACTTTACTTCATATGTAATCTAACATCAGTTTAATTGTCCTTATATTATTCAGATTGATTTTAAAGTCAAATGAAAGTCGGCATCATGAAAATGTCAGAATTGAAACAGAACTTATCTACAATGTTGTATTCTTATATTTATTAGCAGCAAGTGCCTTAACATTTAAAACAGCTTTTGTATAAAGAACATTTCATTTGTGAAATAATTCTGTGCAATTTTGTGTGTTTGAATAGACAATAATTGTTATAATTGTGCTGTTTTAATTGACTAGCATGCACTACAACTAGCAAAGTCTTTGTTGTGTTCATTTAAATAATATTTGTTATATATTATATGTCTGTGTAGCAAATTAAATGGTTTCAAATAAGATCTATAAAGTATATTGTTTTTTTTTTGAAAATGAAAAATGGCCATTTAAGTGTACTTAAAATGATACCTACTTTTATGACAATGCACAAGTACTTTTGAAAAGTGCCTTTTGTCATTTTGAGATATAATAAATAATAATGTTATATTAAAAGTTTATGTTCATCAGCCACACCTCCCATGAATTAGAGAAGTGAGCAGCCATTCTCTGCAACACAGAGTGCGCAACTAGGGTTAGGTACTTAGCTCAGTGGCACCTCAGTTGCAGTGGAAGGTGGAAGAGAGTCCTATTCAATTACTTACCCACCATGCAACATTCTTGCCTGTACAGGAAATTGAACCTGCAAACTTTAAGCTAGAAGTCCGACTTTCACCCCATCAGGCTACAAGCAAGAACCCACCATGAGGCTGTTGCCAGAGCAAATGCCAGTGGCCTTCCTTCATTTTTGAGTTCATTTCAGCAGTTAGAAACAGCTCACCAAAGTGAACTTTTTGAGGCAATTCGTTTTGTTCCTAAACACCTTTGAGCTACCATTGGTCCATGACGATAATGCAATCAGTGGGTGTGTCGTAGAGCTATACCGTCACTCAGTCATTTTTAAACTTTCCACTGCATTTCATTGATGTCATTAAAGGACCTGCTGAGATCATTTCAGTAATCGTCTTGTTAACTCAGGTGAGAATGTTGACGAGCACAAGGCTGGAGATCATTATGTCAGGCTGATTGGGTTAGAATGGCAGACTTGACATGTTAAAAGGAGGGTGATGCTTGAAATCATTGTTCTTCCATTGTTAACCATGGTGACTTGCAAAGAAACGCGTGCAGCCATCATTGCGTTGCATAAAAATAGGCTTCACAGGCAAGGATATTGTGGCTACTAAGATTGCACCTAAATCAACAATTTATAGGATCATTAAAAACTTCAAGGAAAGAGGTTCAATTCTTGTTAAGAAGGCTTCAGGGCGTCCAAGAAAGTCCAGCAAGCGCCAGGATCGTCTCCTAAAGAGGATTCAGCTGCAGGATCGGAGTGCCACCAGTGCAGAGCTTGCTCAGGAATGGCAGCAGGCAGGTGTGAGCGCATCTGCACGCACAGTGAGGCGAAGACTTTTGGAAGAGGGCCTGGTGTCAAGAAGGGCAGCAAAGAAGCCACTTCTCTCCAAAAAAAAACATCAGGGACAGATTGATCTTCTGCAAAAAGTATGGCAAATGGACTGCTGAGGACTGGGGCAAAGTCATATTCTCCAATGAAGCCCCTTTCCGATTGTTTGGGGCATCTGGAAAAAGGCTTGTCCGAGAGGAAAAGGTGAGCGCTACCATCAGTCCTGTGTCATGCCAACAGTAAAGCATCCTGAGACCATTCATGTGTGGGGTTGCTTCTCATCCAAGGGAGTGGGCTCACTCACAATTTTGCTCAAAAACACAGCCATGAATAAAGAATGGTACCAAAACACCCTCCAACAGCAACTTCTTCCAACAATCCAACAACAGTTTGGTGAAGAACAATGTATTTTCCAGCACGATGGAGCACCGTGCCATAAGGCAAAAGTGATATCTAAGTGGCTCGGGGACAAAAACGTTGAAATTTTGGGTCCATGACCTGGAAACTCCCCAGATCTTAATCCCATTGAGAATACGTGGTCAATCCTCAAGAGGCGGGTGGACAAACAAAAACCCACTAATTCTGACAAACTCCAAGAAGTGATTATGAAAGAATGGGTTGCTCTTAGTCAGGATTTGGCCCAGAAGTTGATTGAGAGCATGCCAGTCGAATTGCAGAGGTCCTGCCAAAGAAGGGCCAACACTGCAAATACTGACTCTTTGCATAAATGTCATGTAATTGTCGATAAAAGCCTTTGAAACGTATGAAGTGCTTGTAATTATATTTCAGTACATCACAGAAACAACTGAAACAAAGCTCTAAAAGCAGTTTATCAGCAAACTTTTAAAAACTAATATTTGTGTCATTCTCAAAACTTTTGGCCACGACTGTATACAGTGGCCTTAATTCTATCTAGTTTCCCGTTTCATTTGTCAAGTTCAAAATCTCTCTCATAGATGGTCCAAGCCAGCCTTCCTCTGCTTCCTCATCTCTGCCATCTTCCTTCAGCCCCTCAGCTCCATTTTTTTGTTGCTCCACCCTGCTGTTCAGACTTGCCATGGGCTTTCCAAGCATCAGCTCTGCCTCAGTCTGTGGATACCTCAGCTTTGCCTTGATCTTTTGATCCCGGGACTCCACACCCATAGGCTCCACCATGGTCTGTCACTCCCTGGCTCCACCAGGCTTCATTGTCTTTTTGTCTTCATCTTCATCTATTATCACTCTAGCTCCACCTTGGGTCTCAGCCCTAGGCCATGTCCATAGTTAACACCTACTAACATGCCCATGGCAGAACCAGTCCCAGCCACTATGGAGCCCAAACTCACTGACCTTTATATTCTTGATTTATGTCTTATTCATAAAGCCATTCCCCTGCTGGTCTGATCCAGCATGTTGCATTGCTCTGCTGGGATTGTCTATCTCTAAGCACTCTTCAATCCTGTCCAGTTCCCTAGTGCCTCATTCACTGGATGCGCTTTGCATGATAAGCCCCTTGGTACCATCCTCTTGCCTTTCTTGCTCCTTTCAGGATTCACTCTGCTTCTTTTCTTGCTCATCATCCTCTAATGCATTGGCTACTCTGACCACTCCTCATCTTCCTGCTCTGCCAATATTCCCCTGTCCACAATCTCCACTGGCATGAGCATAGTCTCAAGAACCACCATGGTCATTAGAGTTGTGGTATCCGTGGAGTTACAATCTTAATGCTCCTTTAAACCAGGCATTATGGTCCTTGGAACATTGATCCCCATGCTCAGCTGTAATCTGTCATCTTTTTGGCTCCACCAGGCTCTCTTGTCTCTCCAGGGGCTGTCCACCTCCACCTCTGTCTCTTCTCCAGATCCTTCTATGTCTTTAAAAAATATGTTATGTACTAATAAAACATAACAAATTATGTTGAAGTATACTTATATTATTACTTTATGCATTTGGCAGGATTCATGTGTATTTTTGCATGTAGTTAGCAAGACTGTGACCATGAGATGTAGTCTAAAGGCAAACACATAAAATTAAATGTCAGCATTTTCTAAATGAACATTGACCAGTCAAAATGACAGTCAAAGGAACCTCCTTCCCTTTTACAACCCTGCAAAGGGAGTGGTGAGTGATAATATTTACCTGAAGTGACTATCATACATTAATTTCTTCACTCACAGCTTCACAGTTGGTAAGATGTAATACCACAAACTTTGTATTTACACTAATGTGACTAAAGTTTGCTGACACAAACTATACGTTACTTAATTGTTGCTTATTTTTTAAATGATGTGTTATTTTGTCTGGATGTTTTATGTTGCAGATACATTATATGTGTAAGTATCAGTACTTTATCATGTCAACTGTAATATACATTCCCACATGTGTTGACCTAGTGATGACGCAGCCGTTTTTCAAAAGGACTGTGCAATAACAAAGCCATATGGGCATAACGATTGGGGCCGTATATCTACTGCGTGGTGCATACATTACCTAAAGGATTACATAAGAAAAATAGACCTTAACCTTAGGTTCTCGTCAGAAAGAACTGTATATTTGTTTTGAATGTGCGCTTAAAATTGTATTTTACAAATACTGTACCTAAAAATATCAAAAATAAGGAAATAAAAACCACCTTAAAGAATCTTTTTTTTTATGTAAAAATTATTTTGGGTTAGTATTTTGCTGTGATACGGTTTATTTTAATTGCAACATCAATAGAATTGTAATTAAAATATATTTAAATCCAGAACACAGCTTTTTTTTTTTTTTTTTGCTTATTCAATAAATGTTTTTGGCTGCACAAAGATCTGCGTCTCCATTTGCCTTGGTTGCACCACAAGTAACAATAGCCATATAAAACTTAATCATTGATTACTACAATTAACTGTTGCCATGGTAAGCTATAAACGGCATTCAATAAATATAAATAAATAATATATATATATATTTCATTATTTATTACTGTCTCCAGCACCTGCCTAAAATCTGACGGTTGTGGATCATCATGGCTAAACGTGTTGCTATTATTGGAGGAGGAACCTCTGGACTGGCCTGCATCAAATGCTGTCTGGATGAAGGGCTGGAGCCTGTGTGTTTTGAGACCAGTGATGATATTGGAGGTCTTTGGAGGTTTAAGGTGAGCTTGTCCACATGACTAAGCCTATTAAACTTGTGCATATAATAAAAGATAGAGGGCTCAGCAATGAACCCTGAGGTACACCTCATTAGACAAAACAACAGTCAAGAGATAACCTGATCCAGTTTCCATCCTGCCTTTCAATTGAAGGAAAATCCAGATCCAGACCGAGCCAGCATTTACCACTCACTGATTATTAACACTTCGAAGGAGATGATGTGTTACAGTGATTACCCAATCCCAGCTCACTTCCCAAACTACATGCACAACTCCCTCATCATGGACTACTTCCGCATGTATGCCGAAAACTTCCAACTTAGACGGCACATCCGTTTCCAGGTCAAAAATGAAAATTATTATTGCACATTAAAAGGAGTAAACTTATGAATATATATCATAGCTAAGGATTTTTTTGAGTGGCAGAGATTCACAAGTCATGTTTTGTGCTTCCCAGACCAGAGTCCTTCATGTCACACCAAGGCCACACTTCCCTCACTCTGGACAGTGGGATGTAGAGACCGAATCTGAGGATGGTCGGAGAGAGAAGCAGGTGTTTGATGCTGTGATGGTCTGCACTGGTCACCACTGTCACCCCCACCTTCCTCTAAAAGATTTTCCAGGTGCAATGACGAATAACGCAAACAGTCTGTGTGCAAAGTACAACAACGTTAAGTCAATAAAACTGAAAAGGGGACACCCATAGTTAACTAAAGGCCTTATCACAAGAATAGAAAATTCTTGGTGCCATAAGTGTAGATAATGGGCAGATCTGAAAGAATCGATTCAGTTTTCAATGAAATATAAAAATGAAATGCCTTTTTTTGAGAATAGTTAATGAGCTTAATTGGCATCTGTTTTAGCCATATAGCAAGTTATTAGCTTTCGACATAACTCTAAAAACTGAGCGCAAGTGCTCCTGTTTCCACTGATCATCCTTGATATGTTTCTACAGCTTACCGTTTTTGCTTAAAACTAATTTTTAAAAAAAAAGTTTAGTTTTGCACATGCAGGCTTGACCGAAAATCCAATTCTAATTTCTACACCACTGCTTGGTGCATTAAATCTGCTACGTTGTTTGCTTCTACTCTTATTGTTGATGTTGCTGGAGTGTGCAAACAGACATTTTGATGTGTTATTGCTGCTGCATGAATAGACGTGAAACTAGGGGAGATGGAAGGTGTCAGAGGGATGCTAATAGAAAGAGCAAAGGCCAATACGCTTCTGCCATATAATAAATCTTGGAATTGCTAACAAATTTAATGCTAAGGGCCCATGAGTCATAGATGAAGTAGTCCTATGTGTATATATCTCTTTTATTATAGTGGACACTTGTTCCAATTTTCTTTTAGGAATAGAAACATTTAAGGGGAAATTCTTTCACAGCCGTGACTACAAAAACCCGGAAGACTGGCGAGGGAAGAGGGCAGTTGTGATTGGCATTGGAAACTCTGGAGGAGATATTGCTGTGGAGTTGAGCAGAATGGCCAAACAGGTGATATGCTGTACTTAAATTATAGATTATTATAACATATGAATTATTATCAGTGGGAGATGAAGTTCAGAAATCAAGTACTTGAGTAAAAGTACAGATGCTGTGAGGGCAGGCAGAGCAGAAGATCACTTCTGTGGGGCTAAGGACCACCACGATGGAGCAAGTAGGGAAGATCACTTCTGTGTGGATGAAGACCACTTTGACCAGACTCTGAAGCAGAGTCATGGGCAGGAGTGAGCTCTGGAGTGGAGTCGCAGTAACAGGTTCTGGAGCAGGGGTTATCAACCCTGTGCCTGGAGAGCTACCTTCCTGCAGATTTCCATTGCAACCCTGACCAAACACACCTGTCTGTAATTATCAAGTGCTGCTTCAGGTCCTAATTAATTGGTTCAGGTATGTTTGATCAGGGTTGGAGCTGAATTCTGCAGGAAGGTAGCTCTCTAGGAGCAGGGTTGGTGAACCCTGCTCTGGAGGGTCAAAAGCAGTGGAGCAATGTGCTGTCCAGAAACCCAGGAAGGCAATCCACATAATGCGCAGAGCAGCAGAGAGAGACCCACTAGGTCTACAGCAGGGTTGTCAAACTCTGCAGAGTTTAGTTCCAATCCTGCTTCAACACACTTACCTGTAGTGTTCAAACAAGCCTGAAGGACTCAATTGGTTTGAACAGGCGTGCTTAATTAGGGTTAAAGTTAAACTGTGCAGAGCTGTGGCCCTCCAGGAACTGAGTTTGACACCTGTGCTCTACGGCACTAGAGTGCGAAGGCTCCGCAGCATTTGAGTTAAAGCTCAGGGTAACTTGAGTGTAAGGACTTTTCGACACTTCAAAGTGAGGACTCATGTGTTCCAAAACTTTTAGCAATATACTGAACTCTTATTTTATTTGTTTTCTGTTATGTTTTAAGGTTGGAAGCATCAGCACTCATTCGTTGCAATTATAATTGTATGAAAAAGAAAAGAGTTTTCAATTTTAGGTATATGTTGCTTCCATTTTTTCAGGTTTATCTGAGCACACGAAAGGGATCCTGGATACTCAATCGTGTGGGAGACAGTGGCGTTCCTTTCGATATGATGTTTAATAACAGAGCAATAATGTGGTTTCTTGACTCGTTGCCCGTTAAATATCGTAACAAACTGGGAGAGAGTCGTCTCAATAAACGGTTTGACCACAAGCTCTATGGGCTGCAGCCTGAGCACAGGTACTGTGAATAATGAAGATCTATATTCAGATCATGCTGGTTACAGTTAAAAACAGCATGTCTTCTATTGCTGTCTTCAACATTGTGGTGAATATTGCTGTTTTTTTTTTTTTTTATCTGGCAGAGTTTTCAGCCAGCATCCCATGGTCAATGATGATTTGCCAAACCGGATCCTCTCTGGGACTGTCTCGGTCAAGCCCAATGTGCAGGCGTTTCGTGGATCTAGTGTGGTGTTTGAGGATGGCACTGTTGAGGATGACATTGATCTGGTGGTGTTTGCCACAGGCTACACTTTCTCATTCCCCTTCCTGTCTTCACATGTGATTCCTGTCTCAAACAACAAGGTATCCCTGTACAAATTTGTGTTTCCTCCAGCACTGGAGCGCTCAACTTTAGCAGTGATTGGTCTGATCCAGCCTCTGGGAGCCATTATGCCCATCTCTGAGATGCAAGCGCGTTGGGCCACACGTGTTTTTAAAGGTATACAAGGTGTTCTTTCTCATAAATTAAAATGAACTTTCAGTTTTAAAGAAAATATGTCTCTATATTACATGTAAATACATTAAATTGTCATGTGTTATGCTCACTAGGACTGTGTAAACTGCCTTCAATGAATGCTATGATGAAGGACATTAAAGCCAAAGAGCAAGCAATGGCTCAAAGGTCCTCGACATTTCATATGACGTATAACAACATTAAAACAGTTTCTGGGGTTAAAATGTAATTTTAATGTATCCTAATGATTCTTGATCTTGCTTCATACAGGTATGTGGCAGCCCAAAGGCACACCATACAGGTGGACTACGTCCCCTACATGGATGAGTTGGCCAAACAAGTGGGAGTCCGTCCTTCTATGCTGAGGTTGCTGATGACAGACCCAAGACTGGCTTTTAACATCATGTTTGGGCCCTGCACCCCATACCAGTTTCGCTTGCATGGACCAGGCCAGTGGGACGGTGCACGTCAGGCCATCCTGACTCAGTGGGATCGAGTTGTGGAGCCTCTGAAAACACGCTGTACAAAAGAACCACAGTCACAGAGCTTCTCACATTCACTCATATTCTCAGTGTCTGTTGCAGGGCTCCTGTCTGCTCTGTATTACAGCAGAGCCAGTCTGCAAACATTCATAGAAAACCCTTCAGCTTTACTCGACAAGATCAGGGGGTTTGTACCATTGCCAATGACCACACAGTGATCATGTATTAGTCAGAAACATACTTTATGTGAAATTAACATCTGATCTTTCCATTCTGATAAACTTTACCAGTGTCTGTATGGGACAGGGGGAAAATAATGTGGGAAATTCTGTGAATTTGTTATTGTAATACTGATACTTTGATTTATCAGCTGTAACTTTTGAAAAGCAAATTGTGCACTATCTACATTTCACTGTAAAGCTGATTTCACACAAAGTTTTGTGTGTCAGCCTAATTATTTTAATTGATGTGTGGTTTTAACAAGCCAACATGCACTGTAAAAAGATTTTTTCATTAAGTTAAATTATAGCTCTATGACTTCCAGCTATTATTGTAAATTGAAAATATAACAAATAATATTTAAATAAATATATTTGTTGCAATTCTTGTTGAATATTGAATGTATAAATGTACATTTGTGGTAAAATATATGATTTTAGCAGCTGAGCATACAAAATTTTATCCAAATAGTATTTAGTATTGTTTTGTCGTTGTTGTATTGAAAAAGAATAATATATAATAAAAATAAATTAATTAAATAACAGTGAATCTTTGTTTTAATTTTAAAGTGCTAAATTTTTAGTGCTAATTTTAAAGTGCTATGAAGTGCTGTCTTTTAAATTTCAATGTAGTAAACCTATAGTAAATTCATTTTAATAACAGCTGTGAAACATGCTCACTATTTAATATAACAAAAAATAATAAAAGGTATTATGTCATTTCAGTTGTGTATATTTGCATGTAAAACAAATTTTAAAGGGATAGTTCACCCAAAAATGAAAAAATATATACTATTCAGGAAGGTTATTTTAGTACACAAATACAAAAATTATTGGTCAAAAACATTTTTGTTAACTGAAATAAAATTAAAAATCTAAACTAAAATTAAACTAAAACTAAAAGAAAATAACACCAGTCACTGAACTAACTAAAATAGAATATCATTCATTCATTCATTTTCTTTTCGGCTTAGTCCCTTTATTAATCTGGGGTCGCCACAGCGGGATGAACCGCCAACTTATCCAGCATATGTTTTACGCAGCGGATGCCCTTCCAGCTGCAACCCATCACTGGGAAACATTCATACACACTCATTCACACACATACACTACGGACAATTTAGCTTACCCAATTCACCTATACCGCATGTCTTTGGACTTGTGGGGGAAACCGGAGCACCCGGAGGAAACCCACGCCAACTGACCCAGCCGAGGCTCGAACCAGCGACCTTCTTGCTGTGAGGCAAACGTGCTACCCACTGCGCCACCGCGTCGCCCTTTAAAATAGAATAATAATTCGCAAAAATAAATAATAGTTTTATGAATTCAGAAGCACAATCAATGGTGGAAAATCTGACCTGTGGCTGTTTAGAGAAGTGCCTGTAGAGCTTTTACAGCCAAACACATCAGTCAAGTGCATTATATAAAACATTTTTTTCTATATAGACATAAAACATGAGTTATCTTTTCTTCATTTGCTAAAAACATATAGAGTGTGATCTTTAATATCAATAAGTTTGACTCAATTCTTTAGTTTTTATTACTTTTATTCGTTTTGGATTCAGTGTTTTTGCAAACAAATATTTTATTTCTATTCTGAGGTTTGCACAAGAGTTAATCATGTAAGCTGTGCAAACATTACACTGCTTTGGTCTACACTGGAGGTGTTCGGTTAACTATAATCAGGCCTGCTCAAACTAAAGCCGAAAGAACATATAAAATACATAATAAAATATATATCACGATAAAATACAAGCTTGACGTTGTTTTCATTCATTCATTTTCTTTTTGGCTTAGTCCCTTTATTAATCTGGGGTCGCCAGAACCACCAACTTATCCAGCATATGTTTTACGCAGCGGATGCCCTTCCAGCTGCAACCCATCACTGGGAAACACCCATACACTCTCATTCACACACACATACACTACGGACAATTTTTAGCTTACCCAACGTTGTTTTCATGGCCGATGAAAACAAAACACAAAAGAAAACATACCTTTCATTCCGTTTTTTAAGTCTTATTAGCCATTCCATTCAGTCTTGTATATTACTGGAAGTGATTTGCTTCAGTTCTCTGAAATGGAAGTTTCCCGAACCGGATGTGCAACCCATAATTTGACGCGCAGAAGTCACGTCCGAAAAAAAAGGCTGAATCTACATTAATAATTTGTTGTTATGCACACTCTGCACTTTTTGTGTATACATTTGTATTATCACTTTGTTTCAATAAAAAAAATCAGTGCCAGAGATGGAAGAATCAGAGTGCTAAAAAGTACAAATGGCGCCATCTGCTGTGTCTAGGCCTTTCTTATGGCCTTTCCTCGGTCCCTGGCGCTACGCACAGTTTGTACGTGTTGACGTCAGGTTCTCGTGGATTGGCGCTCTGCCATCTTTGATTGTGCGACAGGCCGCGGCGCGAGCGGGGCCTCTCTCGAGCGCACGAGAAACCGCCAACCGCCAGTTACTGCTCACCTCACACCGGCGGCGCGACCGGAGAGACTTCAGGAGACAAAAAACTACCGAGAGAGGAGGAGAAGCGCCTCTCTCTCGTCTGTGGAGGGGGTTTTTGTGGGTCGCTAACCGCTCGGCTAGCTGGGACTAGCATAGCACGAGCTTTTGTAATCCACAGCCGGCCTCTCTCACACACACGCGCTGAAAGACACACAACAAAGGGCCCGGACGCAGACCCTCTGGACGGAATAAACCATAAGGTTACACCTGAAGAGAGCGACGGGACCGGCGGAGACAGGTATGGTTACGGTTGGTCAGCGTGCAGCAGCTGCTGTGTTTGAAGAGAAAAGATTCAGTCTGGCTAATGTTAGCACTGCCATGAGCAACGACAAACCACGCAACCAAAACCCTTCACACGTTCACTCACACCGATCACGTTAATATGGGAAGGATTTGTGTAGAAATTGCAGAAAGATGCTAACCGGATAGCCGAAGGCAAAAATCTGGGGGAGAGAATGGGGATTTGGAGGCCACCTCACAGGGCCCAATTGACCTGCTCTTTTCAATAAATGACTCATTTTGCCGGTGAAACACCAATGGGGATATTTGGACACTTTTGGCTTGATGAATTCATCACGATCTCAAGCTAGTAGTTATATTGTTGCATTTTAAAAGCCGAAAGACGAGTTCGTAGCCATGAGGAAGGCACTGGTTATACAGTGTCCTATTCTTGGTTGTGCTTTTGCAGAGGTAGGTTAGCCAAAGGTGATGATGGCTCATATGACTTTTCCAAGTACATCAAACAAAACATTAAAATCAGTGCATGCAAATGGCCAGCCACTGTGTGCATGGAGTTGACTTGTATGCAGTAATGCTGTATATGTGTGGTTTAAAAATCCTGCTGCGTCTCACACTGTAAGTAAGCATAGAGCCAGAGAGAGGGAGGGTAGTGCTATTAATTTATCTTCCTAACCAGGTTGACTTGTGCATAAATGTGATTTAATCCTAAAAACTCTGTTGTAGGTGGCAATTGTGCCTTGTAGACAAGTGTTTAGTGTTAAGTAGACTCAAAGCAGTATTGTATGCCTGTTTCCATCCAGGTTGACTTAACATGTGCATATGTGCTGTTTAACCCTATAAATCTTGCTAAATCAGAGTATTACTGTCTATTTAGTCCCAATCAGTTTGACTTCTACATGCATGCATGTATGATTTAACCCCCTAAATCTCATTTGGTTGGTGAGTTTCTAAAGCATCTCAATTATCGACACATTTGTTTAGTTCATCAAATTTGGTACTCCAGGCATTTTGGGGATTTTTAAGTACATTTCTCTTTGTCATCGTTGTGTTGCATCATATGCTTTGTCCCCACCGTTAAAGCTACAGGGCTCTGTCCAAAAAAATGGCCGTTTGATGATTAGCATCTTACATGGAAGTTTCAATGGATTATGTAGAGCAACTCAATGATTTATATGAGGTTTATGTAAGTAGTTTGCTACTCATTTACATGGATCACATGATTGAATTGAATATCAGAATTTCTACATAAAAATGCTCTCATTTGCAATGGAATATGTCTGCTTAATTTGGACCTCTTGAGTGTCCAATATTGTCACATTATTGCCAATAAGTATATCATATTTCACATTATATTTGTTTAAAATCTAATATTTGTTTGAATATAAAAAGTATTATATTTGTTTAAAATTTCTTATTTAATATATCAACCTTTGCGCATGGTACAACCTAAAGGGTTAGTTCACCCAAAAATGAAATGCGGTGGTAATTATCCTCGTTTCATTCCAAATCTTAGACTTTAAGCTGCTGTTCAATCCCGGAGGGTCTGAAAATAAGATACTTTAGGTGAAATCTTTGAGATCTCATACCCTCCATAGACCGCAATGGTTCTGACCCATTCAAAGTCCAGAAAAATACAAAGAAAAACAGACCATATGCCTTCAGTGGTTCAATCGAAATATTATCAAGCTACAAGAATCCTTTTGTGCGCACATAAAACAAAAATAATGACTTTATTCAACATTTTGTTTTTCATTACGTATATACACTCAATGTGTCTGTGCTTTGATTTAAACATACACCTTTTAAGACCTTGATTTATAGTCAGAGGCCATGGGTATTATTAATTTTTAAGTTCACTAAGGTCACGTAGCTGTTAACTTGCATTTGATGAATCACCCAAGATTACAGTTTCAGCAAAAAAAAAAAAAATAATAATTTAACATTCTACTGATGGAAAAAAAGTCAAATCTACATAACGATGGATTGAGGGTTAAAAAATTAACCACAAACTTGGATTTTTTTTTTGCAGTGAACTATCACTTTAATGGATTTTTAATTCTTTTGTGGCTCTGGAATCTGTAGATTCATAATATTTTGTGATAGCAATTTTAAACTGAGCAAGTCAGAAACCTTTGAGCACAACAGTGTCTTTCAGCAGATGCAAGAACCAGTCAGATTTGATTCATCAAAGTGGCAGCAGGAGGGAAGATATTTGTGAGCGTCACTGGAGGGGAGGACTTGAGCATTTAACTTCCACTTAAAAAGCTTTACATATTCATAAGGGGAAATGCCACCAATGACACCACTGGTTGAAACAAGCCTTGTGTGTTTTAAGAAAGGAAGGGATGGAGCCACAGGAACAGGAGATCAAGTGAACGATTTGATGTTTCCTGGTAGCGGCGGATCCGTTTGAGCTGTGAGGTTTCATATTAGAGTGCATTCTTCTATGCTTTAAGAACAGCCCTCGCCAATCTATTGAAAAATATATTGACTTTTCTCATCCCCTAGGGGCCATGGCTCAATGCCAGTGATTGCTTTGATGGTCTTTTGGGAACGTCAAGGGAAAGGAGGGATTGGCTTGCATATTTGGGAAGCAGATGGCCAGGTGATGGGGGCATGATTGGATGCCAGAGGTTGGGGTTGGAAGAGTAATGAGATTTGATTGAAGCCTCCAGTGTATCTCCCTATCTCAGGCCAAGTACTTCATTACTTAATGTGAGATTTACACATTAACATTTCAGTCTGTGTGGAGATTTTTCAGTCATTTAAAATGTAAGTGAATTGTTTCACACTCCTCGAAGCCGTGGTTTAAAACTCACTCTTTCCAGTCTTAATCATCTTTGCCTTAGACGTCCTAAGAATGACTCGCACTCTTTAGGGGGTTTGATGCATTCATCTGTCTGTCTCCATCTCTTGACTTGGCAGTCTGGCATAAAGAGGCATTTGAATGATGTTTTTGATGATGCTGTTTGTTAAGATTAACTACCTGTAACATATCTATAATACACCATACAGCTGTATTTATGACGTCTTTTCAGGTCTGGTTTGGATGGAAGTTTTTATTGGCATTTAACTCATTTTTCCTTGTTGTTTGTCCCAGTAAATGCTGATAGTCCAGAGTAAAATGTGACTTCTTTCACTTTCATTACAGTTTCTGTCTTACCTTGTGTTTTCTTTTGTGTGTGGGGGTTTAGTTGGTCTTTGAAACTCCAGCGATATTTACAAGATGTTTACCAATCACATTATGCAACATTGATCTAATAAATGTCATGTACATTTATGATGATGGCACCTGATGAATCGTAGGCTACAATGCAAGTTGAAGGGATAGTTCACCCAAAAAGAATGTGCTTAGTTTACTCACCCTCAAGTGGTTCCTAACCTGTATGAGCAAAAGAAATGCAATGGAAGTGGAATTTTCAACGTATTTCAAATTAACATTTTTTTGTTTAACTGAAGAAAGAAACAAGTAAAGGGTGAGTAAATTATGACAGAATTTTCATTTTTGGGTGAATTATTTCTCTTATTTAAAAAAAGAAACCATCATAAGCAAGGGCTAGATATAAACCAGTAGAGAAAGCTGAATCAAGCTTTGGTAGTTTTGCTTTTTTATGTGTACTAAAAAGAAGAGAAGGAAGGGTTAGCAGAGGAGAATATGGACCTGGCCATAGCTTAGAAAAATGGACCAATGTTGCAAAGGGAGCTTTAGGTCCTTTCCACATGGCAATGAATTTGAGTCTATTTTCATATGGATGGGCAAAACACTACTTTTACAAGTCACGGTATCACATAAACATAAGGAAGGAAAGGACCTTGCATGCATCAACCGGTAACAGCAATGATGGATTAAAAAGCTATGTTTGTGCGAATGTGCTAAGGTTGGGTTTGATTACAACTATTGTTTCATTGATTTTGTTCAATTTGATATCACACTGCATTGGTAATCTACTGCATTTTTAATTACACTCACATGAATATAATTGTTTCGTTAAATACAAGCAGTCAGATATATGAGCTATACCTTTAATTTTACCTTCTCAAAGAAAATATGCTGCTTGAATGTATTTCTTGAAAGAAAGTGATAAAGACTTTCAATAGACTTTTCAATTGCTGGAACACTTTTAATTTCTCGCATACATTGCTCACCTCGATTGTCATAGTATGCTTCTCTCACACGCGTCTCGCCTCCCTCGCCATAGTATGCTACCGAGACGAATGACATCAAATGATGTAAGTACATCATAACCAGTTGTTGTCTGTAACTAAATTGAAACCAAATTGTCCTCTTCTGCATTGCGATGAACCATAAAAAGTCATTACTTTTGACACCCCTAGCTGAGATGAATTTAATTACATACATCAGATAATGTTAGATGTATGTGCATTCACAATCATCATCTTGTTTATGTCCTCAGCGCACGGAAGGACTTCATGTGTGTGCTCACTGCATTCTTCTTTGATTTTTGTGTATCCTGTAGTTTTTTTCTGTTTTTTTTTAACAGTGCTGCATAAGTGTGGCATAAGTATTATTCCATTTTAATCAAGTTTTCATCAGATCTTCCTTGAAATAATACATGCATTGGTGCTAAATGGTTAGTTTTTTTAATCTGCAAAAGAAAAAAAGTTGCCATGTGGACATAGTCTTAGTTTTAAATATAGATATAGTAATATAAATATAGTTCTGACTATACAATGTGGTAATTTTTTACGTATGTTAGCAGACTAGTATTTTGGCTCATGCAGTGCAGTGTGTCTAATTGTGTATGGACATGTTGAGGTGATCCTGTTGCTTCTACTGTGCTGTCTTGGCATAAGCCCTCACACCACATTAATTATGAATGGAGCTCCATGTGGCTCACGGTAGATTGCAGCCCCCCCACCCACCCATACTGTCAGTTCACCATCTTCACTGACATCGGCATGGCAACGTGATATGCATCATCGATTCGAACCAATGAGATTCAAAGATGTTGGGTTCTGACTGCCTTTGCAGTCCATCAGCTTCAAAGTCACTGCTTTAGATATACTGGCAAGGCAAACTTGTTGGTTGATGTTTTCAAATGGTTAATGTGCATGTACATAATGTATTTTGCACGTTAAATTCTGCCTCAAGCAGAAGTAGGAAAGTTCGATAAAAGGCTGATTGTGCACTTAATGCTTTAGTTTTTCTCTCCAAGACCTCATGGCCTCAAATAAACCTAGCCAGAAACACTGGATTCAGTTTAGTAATGTTTGTGAAACGAGTATAAAGGCAAACATTGAGTGTTTCTTGCTCACATGTACGTTGTACAGTTTCTCACTGTAGTTGCTCAACATTGGCTTCTTGCTCCTGCTTTTAAACCTGACAGGAAATATAGCTTGAAACACTTAAGTGGTGTAGGTAGATATTAGGCAGAGTATCTGGCTTTACCATCTGCTCACTTAGTCCTTTATTTCTTGCTCTCTTAAATAAGGGGCTGGTTCTGAGGGGTGAGGCCGCAGGACCAGACTCAATGAGTTTCCAGCGAAATGTCCGAGAAGTCAGGGCAGAGCACCAAGGCAAAGGATGGCAAGACCAAGTATGCAACCCTTAGCCTCTTCAACACGTACAAGGGAAAGTCTCTGGAGACGCAGAAAACTGCAGGTGAGTCCAACTAATGATTCAAATCAGCTTGTTTGTAAGAATGATCTCAAAATCGAAAGCTCTAAACCAAATTATTACAAGAGAATGCAAAAAAAGTAAATGTATAGATATTTAACGTCATGAAATACAGACTTTTTATTTAGGGTTGAAATGTAATCTTGGCACTTTTGTGACATGAGCAAAGGCTAGCATACAGGGTGCCTTTTTTGGCTGTCGTTGGAGCTTGTATGAAAATTTTTGTTCCCCATTGAGATAATTTGTGTAGAAATAAATTTTTTATTTTAATTTTTTATTTTAATTTTTTTTTTTTTTTAGTTTAGCAGATGTCGGGTTGAATTTGGGAAGTGTGTCCAGTTCTAAAATTGTCGTATATCAATGATTTTCACACAAACTTTCTCGTGACTTGTGCATGGGATCTTCTGACCTTCAGAAATTGCACCGTGTATGCCCGCTTTAACTTGCCGTGTATTCATGGTCAAGTATACTGGGTCTGAAAATAAGAGTTGATGAACAAGAATATTGGCAAGCAATGCACTGGACTCTTTGAACTGTCATTCATTGAGCTTCCCAATCAGCCTCCTGTGCATTGCTGGATCAAATAAGCAGTCTTTGTCCGCTCAGTCACAGCTGTGCATTCCTATGAGCTTTAGAAAAGAGAGTGCTCAAGAACATGTTGCTGCTTTTTACATTGTTCTTGTTAAAACTTCATAGATTTTTGATCAGAACTGTTTTCATTGATTTTTGATCTGAAGATTAATCTGTTAGTGGTGTTGAAAATTAATTTTTTCTCTTTCATTTAGTTGCCGCCAGACATGGGCTCCAAAGTTTGGGTAAAGTTGCGGTCAGTCGACGCATGCCCCCTCCAGCTAACCTGCCCAGCCTAAAAGCTGAGAACAAAGGCAATGATCCCAATGTTAGCATAGTACCCAAGGATGGCAGTGGATGGGCCTCCAGACAAGATCAACCAGGAGACGAACGGTAAACTCTCAACCCTAAGACTCTAAATTATAGGTAGTTCTCACTCTGCAAGATGATGATTTTTTATTTACTTTTTTTTTTTTTTGTTGTTGGATCATAGTTGTTTTCACATTGCATGACTCTCTGGGGTAGCATTCATTTGCTGCTGTGTTTATACTGCACGATGTATCAGTGACAGGAGGATTCACACTGCGTAACTGCACCAGAAACCGGTTTAGACAACTCTGTCTGGCCAAATGCTATAGATATACAATTCAATTGCATTACATTGTATGGGGAAAAGTTCTAACTTTTGTATGGGAAAAACACTCAGTATGGCTGCCACAGCAAAGGAAGTCCCACCTTCTGCTCGAAATAGCCAATCGTCAGATTATATAGTCACACTGTGGGGGAGGCGTCTGTACAGATTTGCTTGTTTTCGTTGTCCTCTATCTTTCTCTGTCATTGGCTGTAGGTCAGTCAGAACTCATTTCACACAGCATGATTTTGAATCATCGACAAGTCCATATATTTAGCATGCCAAATATTTTACGGGCGTCAGTGATTCAGTGATTGTCACTCACATGAACGAGCAGCGATTTCCCTCTGATTTTTAGGCATTTGTTTGGGATTTCACAAAACCTGTCGGCGACGCGAAGAATCAGGACTAAAATCGTGCAGTGTGAACTAACTCTGCATTACACTAAATATAGTCTGCCACATTGGTTTATATGTTTTGGCCTCTTTAGATACTTCTGCTCACTGATAATTTTCTGATTTTAGGCAGCAAGAAACCCCTCCCCCACAGCCCAAGCCAACTGTTCCCCAGACCTCTGATGCCCCTCTGGGAGGAAGCCGCTCCTGGGCTAACAGCAAACAGTCTGGGCAGCTGGATGGTAAACTACTTTGTTGCTATTAGATTGCTCTGAAAATGCTGCTTTATGAACTGTAAATGTGTATTAAAATGAATCAGGACAGCAGAATAATCATGAGTTCTTCTAAAGCAAAATGCTTAAATGCCACTGTGTGCAGGAGCTCCTCGGATGAGCAGTCAGTTTCATCAGGAGTTTCCGAGTCTGCAGGCAGCAGGTGAGGTGGAGAAACCAGGCGATCAGGAAGATGAACCCTATGGACCAGGGCCCAGCCTCAGGCCTCAGAGTAAGACCATCATCCTTTCAAGCCTGGCGGAAAAATATTAGTTTAAAGGGCTTTTAAGCTCTAGATTTCATGTTTTCCTTTGTCTTTGGAGTTTTACAAGCTGTTTGTACAAATATAAGATTTATAAAGTCTCAAACTAAAATTGCAAACTCAGAGACTTCCAAAATGCCTCATTCAAACATGCCTCAAATCTATGCCACTGTGTGGGAACATTGCCGTAATGCTTGCCAAATGTGTGCGTTAAGTAAGAAGGCATAACTTTTGTTCTCGCTGTAATCTTGTTGTTGCTCACACCATGTTGACGACCACTCAAGCTACTTTGTAAAATAAAACCTTACCAGTCTGTTGCATTCTGTTTTCATGCACAATTTAGTAAAGCCGGTTCTGTGATCAGTAGTAAAATATTCAGCATATTCACACACTTTTAGATTGAGCAACTTTTACTACACTGGGTCGTAGTTCACTGACAATCTACGGAATATTGTGGTCATTATCACAGACCATTTAAGCAGACAATAATGAAATCGATATAAACGTTCTGTGATGATGACAGTTGTTAGCATAGCTTCTTAAGGCCAATTTATACTTCTGCGTCGAGTGTCTAGCCTTGCCCACAGTCACACACGCTGATTCACACCTCTAAAATAAAATGTAAATGCTCATCACAGCATAATTGTTTTGCGATAATGACAGCTGTTTGCATCGCTTCTCAATTAATTTAAAATAAATCCTTCTGTGAGACTATATAGCCGTAGTCGTGTGTTAATTAGTCATTGACTTGAATGTGAAAATGATTTTTTTCACCTGTGTAAATGGATTGTAATATATTTTTAAGCAATGACTGGGTCAAATGACCCTTTTAATGGGAAATATATAAGCTTCATCCAAGTAATATAGAAATATAAGTTATTCTCTCTTTTGTGTCCATTACCAACCAGATGTGGGTAGCTGGCGCGAAGGTGGAGGCAGGAACCTAAACGTTACTCCCAGCCCCTCAGAGACTGACAGTAAGCCCTCTGAGGAGTCTGGCATTGGTCGAGGCACACCATCTCCCTCGGGCGACTCTGATGAGGCAGGGAAACCCTCTGCTGGAGAGGGCAGAGAAAAGAGGGATGCCAGGGACAGGCTCCCAACTGCTGCCCCTCAGCATAAACTTAATGGTGGCCAGCAACCACCAGGAGGGATGTCATCTCAATTCCATGCTGCCCAGTTCAGGAGCATGATGCCACCATATGTGAGTGACTCCAGTTTAGTTATTGTTCATAGTATTTCTACTTTGTGAAATGTAATTATTTTTATTTGGTGCTTGTGTTATGAATTGTATATGGTGGTGACGCTTGAATGTGTGCTTTTAAAAAAAATCATCATTGTTGTTTTTTCCCCAGATGTTTAATGCTTACCCTCGAGGGCCTTTTCCACCTGCACAAGGCAGCTTTAGGTACCCTACACAACAGGAGATGTCCAAGTAAGTGATCCCATAATCTGAAACTAAACTGAATTGGCAGAACGGTTGAAGTATTACTGTGTCCTTTCTTTTGTTAGGATACATTTATATTTGCATGAGTTTGTATTTGTATTAGACAGTTGAAGTTGCAGGTTTGTCTTTATCACCTTTCTAATTTGTCTAAAGCAAGATTTAGTAAACGTTCAAAGTTAATATTTCTCATTTATCAATGCAGGTTGTTTGGCATACATTCAGGAGTTTGGCAACTTTGTTTCACTTTCTGATTTTTCTCTGTGTTTTGCTTAGGGGTCCACGGACTGGAAGACCCACTCAGCCTCCCTGTCAGTCGTGGCAACAGGATCCAGACAGGCCATCAATTGTTAGTGCCACTGAATTAAAAGAGCTAGACAATCTGGACACAGAAGCTGATGAGGGTTGGGCAGGTGAGAATGACAGCTGTTTGTGTGCGTGTGTGCGTGCGTGCGCGTGCGATTAATGTGGTTTGAAGGCAGTACAGCATTAGAAATCTGGCTACCTTCAGGAATTTGTTCATGTATATTGTGATTGCTATCGACATATTCATGAACAGACAGATTAGCCTAAATCTAATTAAACAAAGAATAAAATGGTAAAACAGTAATCTTGTGACTTTGATTGTAACATCATAACTTACCATAAGAGTAATTCTTTAATTCAGAATTTAATTTGTGTGCAGTCAGATGATTTACAGCATCCTTGAATAGGGCTTATTCAGTTGGAATATGTAGTACCAGTTTAAATATTTGTGGTTACAATATTAGTGTAATTTCCTTTATATAAATGATATGAAGCACACATTTTTGCACTGGTTTCAGTACCTGCCTGTTAAGAGGAGTCTTTTATTTGAAAGGTCGTAAATTCTGGCAGGCAGTTTAGTACAAAACACATTTTATATTTCTTTATTAAAGGAATGGTTAGTTTAGGTAATGCAATATTTGCAATGGGATTGCACATTACATGTTTAAACCATTTAGGTTTTCAAAAAAATACACTTTTTCTATTTTATTTTATTTTTTTTAGGTGCCCAAATGGAAGTTGACTATACCGAGAAACTGAATTTTAGTGATGATGAGGAGAACCATTCAGCTAAAGATAAAGGCGATAACTGGTAAGCATGCTAGTTTGTTATGTCTTATGCAAAATGTTTTTTTCAGACATATTGAGCATTGGTACTATAAAACACTTTTTTGCTTAACCAAAGGGAGTGGATGGCTAAAGTTGATCGTATGCGGTCAAGAAATGCTGATGTTCAGGAGGGATGGAAGGAAGGAGCAGAGGAGAGGGGTGACAGCAAGAGCTCATGGGGAGAAAGTGGAGACCCCAGGGCTCCCTCTCCTGGCAATATTGTTCATTATAGCAAGACAGTACCTCCACAAGACCAGCAGGTATGGATGAAGTTAGCCAAAAACACTTTTTCTGTATTTGATTCACTGTGCTCTGTAATTCACAAAATAATAAATTACACAGGGACAAGCTGTTGGACGTTCCATGGGGAGTGGTGGCCCCCGTGTTACAAAGCTGCAAACTATGGCACCCCCTGTTGGTGAGGAGGAAACGGAAGCATGGAGACAGAAACGAAAGAAGCAGTCCGAGCTCTCTGAAGCAGTGGAACGTGCCCGCAAACGGCGTGAGGAGGAGGAGCGGCGCATGGAGGAGCAAAGACTTGCTGCTTGCAAAGAGAAACTTAAACAACTAGAGGAGAAAAGACGACCTTCAACTACAGAGGCTACTAAACCAGCTTCGCAAGCTCACGGCGACCACCAGGAAGTGACTGAAACTGTGCCTAAACTACCTGCTGAAACTCCACCCCCTCAGCCTCAGCCACCACCTCTGCCTGCACAGCTACCCTGCCCTCCCATGCCAACTCATGAAAGGACAGAGCCCACTGTGGAGGAGGTTCCGCAATTTATAACCCGGAAACCTAGCCCTCCTGTTCTTAGGACTGCCCCAGAGCCCCAAAGCAAGGCTGATACTGCTGTAACCGAGGAGGTGCATGGACAGGTGGAGAGACAGCCAATGAGAGACTATTTCTGTGCTGAGGAGCCCAGAGGTAAATGTAAATGTTTTGCACTTGAAGTATAGTGGTTTGGCGTGTGCTTTTGTCACTTGTCACTAGGGCTTAACATGTGAAAGCATTGCATTCAGATAGCATTCAGTTTGCATTGTGGATGCTTTCTACATACTTTTGCAAAGAGGATTGTCCCAAATATTTCCAGCTTTCATTCTTTGCATATTTTGGAAATGCATCTGATGCAGATAAATATGAATGGCTTTTTGTTTAGGTGGAATTTTATTTATTTTTTGTGAATACAAATTAGCATCTCATTGATGCCTTCAATACCAATACCTTCAATGTGGAAATAGACTTGTGAAGGTATAGTGTTAAAACTGTGGATTGAATCAAATGGTGCAAGTGTGATAAGAACACAAGTCAATGGTTTTCAAACATTTTTGTTTGCCCTCCATTTTTAACTTGTTACCTTGGCTGTTTGTTATTTCTTTTTCTTTTAATCTTCCTTGCTTAAACACCTATGAATGAAAGAGTTTCATCTGGTTTGAAGTGTGTAATAAATTAATTATTATATGGATTTTGTTTAGTTTTTATTTTGATTTACTGTCAGTTCTTTCCTAAGTTGTAGATTTAGATTGGTCTAAAAAATGTTTTCCCCTTTCAGTTGAGGAGCCTCAGTTGTCGTTGTCCAGACTGGGTCATTCTGTTAGCGAAGATGCACCACTTCCATCTCAACTGGAAAATGATGGAGATGCTGGGACATCCATTCGTCCTTCTGTAACCTCTGGATACTCAAAACAGTTCCAGAAATCTTTGCCACCCAGGTTCCTTAGACAACAGGTGCTCCACAATGTGTTTAATTGTTTCTAAAAGATCATAATGCATTCACTCATTGTATTTTTTTTTTAAATCGGTTTATTCAGATTATCTCACTGGTATTATTAGAGAACCTATATTCTTTGTAGCTCCTGGTTTTAACTATTAATCATCTTTCTTCTCCTAAATTCCCCAGGAACAGCTTAAACAACAACAGTGGCAGCAACAACAACAGCAGCAGCAGCAACAACAGCAGCAGCAAGGTGGAGGAGGTCCGGTCTCTCCTTCAGGCGGTTCAGTTCCTCCTCAGCATAGATCTCTATACCAACCTCTTGGCCCCCACCACCAACATCTTGCCTCAATGGGCTTTGACCCAAGGTGGTTAATGATGCAATCTTACATGGACCCTCGTATGATGTCTGGAAGACCACCTATAGACATTCCTCCTATGCACCCAGGTATAAAAACATTGAAACTTTGAATACCTTAAACCTATTTGTGAATGCAAGTTTTCTAGATCTTTGTTGACCCTACTAATTGTTTTTATCATCAGGGAGAATGCCTCCTAAGCAACTGGTACGACGAGAGCCTACGGACAACAGCGGCTCTGGGTCAGACACTTTTGATCATCTGACCCGACCAATCAGAGAACATGGAGTTCCCAGCGAGTCTCGAGTGGTCTGGGGTTCTGACCCATATCCCTCAACGGAGCCACTGCCCTCCACTGCAACTGCTAAAGGGCGAGAAGATGGCAAAGACCCAAGGTAACCAAAAACAAGTTATAGGTATTTCTCCCCCTTTGAATGTCAATTGATCAAGAGCTAAAACTTTCCCCTCCTCTAATAATAGATTGGATGCTGGTCTGGACCTGGATCGAGGTCTATCAGGTGTCTACCATCAGGACCATAGCCCACTGGAGCCTCGGAGCAAGAGTGACTTTTTCAGGGATTCATCTGAAACATTGTCTGCTTTTAGTCATGTGTCAGATGATGTTCCAAGTCTCCTTCAGACTGACAGAGCACCAGTCATCTCTTCTTTTGAACCTGAGGAGGCTAACCTCACCGCTACTGATGAGGTTGAAGCCATTGGACAGGCTGTATTGAAACGGAGTATCTCTCAAGGCTCCACTCACTCTCTAAAACTGGAAGAACCCAGATTTGAGGGACTTACTATAGCACAGAAAACCCTGGACTTCACTGAAACTGTGGAAAGACAAGAAGAAAAGTCCAGAAAGGAGCCCTTTGGTCAAGGGTCTGTCATCAGCAGCCGTTCCACTCCTCCTGTGGCTAACGATAATGTGCACAAAGGTGACAAGCTTATCTTACAGCCACCCAGCAAGCAGAAGTCAGAGATGCGCTGGGGATCCCGTGGTTCTGGATCTGGAAGAAGAGAGGGTCCCGGAGGAGAGCGACCGGTCAGGAGATCTGGACCTATTAAAAAACCTGTACTGCGAGACATGAAGGAAGAGAGGGAACAGAGAAGAGAGAAAGAAGAGCAGCATGAACGAGGAGATCGATCCAAAAAAGAAGGATTTGCTCCAAAAGGTGCTTCATCAGCTGCTATAGTGGCATCTGATGGACCAAAGCCTTCCAGTGATGGGAAGAAAATGGTGGTGGAACCTGAAACTGGTGGAGCAAAATCTAGAGATCTCCAGACAACGGTAGGTCCAACAGCTGCAACTGTTGCTGAGGAAAAGCCAGACAAGCCTCCATCTAATGACAAATGCCCTGAACCCAAACTGCCCTCTCGCAAAGAGTCCAACTTCCCTCCCCGATCTTACAGAAGAGACGAGAGGGAGCGAGACAGAGATCGGGACAGAGAGAGAGACAGAGATCGGGACAGAGAGAGAGACAGAGATCGGGACAGAGAGAGAGACAGAGATCGGGACAGAGATGCAGATAGAGAGAAAGAGTGGCCTTCTGATTTTAAAGGGCGTGGTCGGGGGGAGTACTATTCCCGTGGCCGCAGTTACAGAGGCAGCTATGGTGGGAGAGGTCGAGGTAGCCGTGGGCGGAGTCGAGGGGACTACCCATACAGAGAGCCACGATCACGCTCAGACTTGCCATTAAGTGCCACTGGGGCAGTTGGTTTCCACTGCAGAGAAGAGAGTGAAACACGTAGTGAGAGCTCAGACTTTGAAGTCCTGCCCAAGCGCAGACGCAGACGGGGCTCGGACACAGACTCTGAAAGTGAAGGCAGAGAATCTGCCAGTGACACCGGAGCATCAGACCGTGAGCCCAGCACCAAACCAAACAGACCGCTCCGCCGTGAGCTGCCAGAATCTCGGTCCTCTAAACCTCCTTCAGGGTATGCGCCTGGACACATTTCAGAAAAGCCTGGGTCTCGCGATGAAGATGGGCGGCCTAAACCTGGTTTTCTGTTAAAGGGTGAGGCCGCACGTCGAGGCAAGGGACCCTTGCACAGCAGACGTGGAGGTGGCAGAGAAAGAGGTGGCCACAGATCTGCACCTTTCCGCCGTGCTCCTGTCAAAGAGGGCTCCCAGTGGCCCTCGAAGCCCATGGAGACCTTTCGGCCAGAGGAAGCAGAGACCTCACGGACTGACAGCATATTATCTGAACGACGACACACCAAATATGACAACAAAAAGATCGGAGAGGGTGGACAAAGCATCAGAGAGAGGCCTAGAAGGCCAAGAGCAGCCCGTCCTCCCAGGCAGGACAAGCCCCCGCGATTTAGGAGGCTTAAAGAGCGCGAGGCAGCAGTGTATGCTGGTGAATCAACATCAGGTATGCCAGTAGCTACATCCATTTCCCCAACACTGTCTAAATCTCCAGGAACTCAGGTCACTTTGTCTGAGGGTGTGGTTGATGCTAATACAGCATCTTCTCACACTCCTGATGTGAGTCCCCCTGAACTTCCTGTCACAGAGTCAGTTGTTCCTGAAGTAGGAGCCACTACTACAGTTGCTGCTGGCAGCAAATCACCTGACTTGTCCAATCAGAACTCCTCTGATCAAGCCAATGAGGAGTGGGAGACCGCTTCCGAAAGTAGCGACTTCAATGAACGGAGAGAGCGAGAGGACAAGAAGCTGCTCGAAGCAGCCGTCACTGCCACCACATCATCCTCCTCTGCACCCACACAGATATCTGGTGGACAGAGCAAAACACTCATAGAAAGTGTAGCAATCCCAAAAAGGGAGTTGGCTTCAGCAGCCAAGAGGAGCTTCTCCAGCCAGCGCCCTGTGGATCGTCAGAACCGCCGGGGAAACAGTGGGCCTAAAACAGGTCGAGGGTACCCTGGAGGCAAAAACGAGAGAAGGGGAGGATCTGGAGCCAAATCGGGACGGAGAGGGTGAGTTCTTCTTGCTCTGAGAAGCATAGTCTTTAGTTTTAATTTAACAGTTATGATTTAAGATGTTTAAGATAATTGTAATTTTTATTAAAACATTTGAGTAAGTTTTTGAAGTTCCAGTTACTGCCTATTGTCTTTTCTAATTGCCTTGTCAAAATTCTGTTATAATCATATTATTGATTGACCTGCTGTTATTTTGTAGTTAATGAAGCATGTTATAGAGCGTTCACAACAGTACTGAACAACAGTAACTATTGAAGAATTTTATTAAAATTGTAACTGATTCAGTCTTACTTTTTTCTGGTAAGCCAAAAATTTTTTCTCTGCTCTCTGCAGTGCTGCTGCTCAGAATGCAGAGGGTGCGCAGGCCGGTACAGGTCAGAAGCCTGGAAAAGAGCCAGCAACCAGCCGTCGGAAAGAGGAAGCAAAACAAGCTGTTAAAAAACCCAAAGAGAAAGAAAATGCTTTGTCTCAGTTTGATCTCAACAATTATGCCAGTGAGTGTTCATCATGTAACTCTGTGTAATGTGATTAATTCCAGTCCAGTAATTGTTTTAATGATACCATTATACTATAAGTATTAATGTTTATAAATTGAACAAAACTCATTAATCCATTTATTTGATTGCTCAGGTGTAGTGATCATTGATGACCACCCAGAGGTCACAACACTTGAGGACCCACAGTCAAACACAAATGATGATGGGTTCACAGAGGTTGTTTCACGGAAACAGCAGAAACGGTTACAGGATGAGGAGCGGAGAAAGAAGGAAGAACAGACTGTACAGGTAAGAACCAGAAGGAAACATGTTAATTTATTCCAATATATTGCATGGATTGCACCATGGTAGTTGATACACAAATCATATAATGTCTTGCATGCATCTGTTCACTTTCTGTGCAGAACTGGAGTAAAAAGGGCTCTGGAGAGAAGGGCAGGGGAGGTGGTGGTTCTAAACTCCCTCCACGGTTTGCCAAAAAGCAGCAACAGCAGCAAGGAGCGGCAGCAGGGCAGCAGCCTTCAGCCCTAGCTCCGCAGAGCCAGTCTGTCCCGCAGCAGCCTCAACCGCAGCCAGCTCTCTCTGTGCCACAGCACAATCTGCCCGCTTCTAACCAGAGCACTGTCTCACCCCAGCCTCTTGAGGGTGCTGTAGCACCTCTGGCCCCTCCACCTGTAGACTTCCCTGCTAAGAGTCAGACGCTCAACACCCTGGGTACTGAACTGTGGGAGAACAAAGTGGCTGGCTCCACTGTTCTCTCTGATGTCAAGAAACGTAAGATCCTTACCCTAAAACAATGTTTGACAAGATTCAGCACTTGATTAAAATTTACTTGAATGTTTAAAGAAAAAGAAAACAACATTTTTTATTTTTTTCTTTCAGTTTTTTTTCCCATGTTGGCATTTACTTTTTTGATTTAGATCTGTATTTGATGGTTGCCCCATTTGTCTTTGTTGCAGTTGGACCTATCAGCCCTCCTCAGCCTCCCTCTGTCAGTGCCTGGAACAAACCACTCACTTCATTTACTGGCACTGTAACACCTGAGGTAAGAATAAGTAAAACAAGTCTGTTTTCCAGTAGGTTAAAGGGATAGTTTACCCAAAATGTACATTTACTTACTATTTACTATACTTTTTGTAGGGTTGGGTATCGTTTGGGGTTATTTCGATACCGGTGCTAAATTGATACTTTTAAAACAGTACCGGTGCCTGAACCGATACTTTTGAGCCACAAAATGATGGTGGATGACACTAGAAAAATCTTTTATTTGACAAAAAAAGATTTTAATCATTTAAATTGAATAATATATATTAAAGTTTGAAGTGTACAACAATTCATATTTTATATATTTGAATTGAATTTCATTAATATTTTTCTTTTGATCATTTGTTTGTTAGCATGAATTTAAGATTTGCATTATGCAATTAACATTACATTAGCTCACTACTAACCTGTGGAAAGGCTGTCATCAAAATCTGGGGAACACGTTTTTTCTACGGTTGGGGCTTGTGACTACGTCTACATGGACGTCAGTAATCTAATTATTTACCTTAATCTGAATAAGACAATAATATGATTAAGGTGTTTACATGAGTTGCTTTTTGAATGTTCCTTTTATGATCCCGTTTTACATGTTATAGTACATAGATTGATTAACGTCATTGATTAACATCACTTCGGCAGTTTCACTTTCATTCAGCAATGTATTTTTGATGCCCCATGACAAACTGAGATATTGAATGAGAATATGATGTAAGGACTGGTGGAAGAGTGTTGTTTAAATGGAATTTGATACCGCAAGCTGAATTTAAAGAAAAAATTTCCGCATTTCGTGACTCGCGTGGTCCTTTAAGGTAATCAAAAATCGCTGTTTACATGGTAGACTCTTAATCAGAGTATTGTCTTAATCATATTAAAATCAGAGTATTGGTTTCCATTTAAACGTACTCGGTGAAAGTGGCAGATGATGTAGCAAGCTGTCAAAGACATTGTGCATTCCTCTGCCTTTAAGTTGATCATGCGTGTTGATGAATCTGAAGGGAGCTGCTCTCCGGATGTGCTGTACTGTGCGTGTTGCCTACGTGCGTGCGTTCCCTAAACAACAAGAACAAACGCCTAACATCGCTGATGGTGTCCGTATCCCTCAAAGTTGTTTAGAATTAAATGTTTAGAGATGGTGTGACACAACGTGTACATATGTGTGCCTTTGATGTACCCCTTGATGCTTTTTACGTCCTTGTTGCAGCACCAGTGGCACTGAAATTCATACGCTGATTCGGTCTGGTACATACCGGTTACACAGGGTTTCAGTACCCAACTCTAACTTTTAGTGGTTCCAAACCTTTCTTTGAAGTTTCTTTATTCTGTTGAACACAAAAAAAACATATTTTGAAGAAAGCTGAAACCATTGACTTCCATAGTAGGAAAAACAAATACTTACTGGTTACCGGTTTCCAGCTTTTTTCAAAACATCTTCTTTTGTGTTCAGCAGAATAAAGAAACTCAACTCAAGTAGGTTTTGATCAAATAAAGGGCGAGTAAACAATGGGAGAATTTTTTGGGTGTACTATCCTTATATTCAATACACTCACCAACACACTTAACATTTTGCTTGAGTGCCTACATTTTTCCTCATTTTATTTTGTCTATTTTAGGGTGTGAAAACAGGTGTAGAAAGTGGAGTTGAGCTGGGCATGGACAGCATCCAGTTTGGTGCCCCGTCTTCAGCAGGCAGCACTGATAGTGATGGAGTGCCTGCCCTGCTGGAGAAAACCTCTGACAATAAATTACCTGAACCCAAAGAGCAGAGGCAAAAACAGCCCCGTGCTGGACCTGTCAAGCCTCAGAAGGTAGTCATTTGCTGTATTTCCAAGTAAATCATAGAGTTATTTTTAAAGGCACAATATGTCATTTTCACAACAAACAATGGAATCTTTTGATGATGCTTTGACTTAGTGTGGAATCATGGGAGTTGCAGTCTTCATTATATCCTACGGGACTCCTGCAGAAACCACGTTCATCAGATTTCAACACTTATTATCATGGTAGTATAAAGCAGAGTAAGGCTAAAAGCTGTTTCAGTAAAACGAGATGCTAAAGCAATTGCTGATGAGAGACAAAATCAGTGCAGCTTTTATTATGACAGTCCACTGCTTCCTGTTTTTCTGCTCGTGAAGAAGTAGCACTGTTTTGTTGTACTAAATATACAGTCGTGGCCAAAGGTTTTGAGAATTACATAAATATTGGAAATTGGAAAAGTTGCTGCTTAAGTTTTTATAATAGCAATTTGCATTTACTCCAGAATGTTATGAAAAGTGATCAGATGAATTGCATAGTCCTTCTTTGCCTTGAAAATTAACTTAATCCTGAAAAAAACTTTGCTCTCATTAAAGGACCTGCTGAGATCATTTCAGTAATCGTCTTGTTAACTCAGGTGAGAATGTTGACGAGCACAAGGCTGGAGATCATTATGTCAGGCTGATTGGGTTAGAATGGAAGACTTGACATGTTAAAAGAAGGGTGATTCTTGAAATCATTGTTCTTCCATTGTTAACCATGGTGACCTGCAAAGAAATGCGTGCAGCCATCATTGCGTTGCATAAAAATGGCTTCACAGGCAAGGATATTGTGGCTACTAATTTATAGGATCATCAAGAACTTCAAGGAAAGAAGTTCAATTCTTGTTAAGAATGCTTCAGGGCATCCAAGAAAGTCCAGCAAGCGCCAGGATCGTCTCCTAAAGAGGATTCAGCTGCGGGATCGGAGTGCCACCAGTGCAGAGCTTGCTCAGGAATGGCAGCAGGCAGGTGTGAGCGCATCTGCACGCACAGTGTGAGGCGAAGACTTTTGGAAGATGGCCTGGTGTCAAGAAGGGCAGCAAAGAAGCCACTTCTCTTCATAAAAAACATCAGGGACAGGTTGATCTTCTACAAAAAGTATGGCGAATGGACTGCTGAGGACTGGGGCAAAGTCATATTCTCCGATGAAGCCACTTTCCGATTGTTTGGGGAATCTGGAAAAAGGCTTGTCCGGAGAAGAAAAGGTGAGCGCTACCATCAGTCCTGTGTCATGCCAACAGTAAAGCATCCTGAGACTATTCATGTGTTGGGTTGCTTCTCATCCAAGGGAGTGGGCTCACTCACAATTTTGCCCAAAACACAGCCATGAATAAAGAATGGTACAAAAACACCCTTCAACAGCAACTTTTTCCAACAATCCAACAAAATCGAATTGCAGAGGTCCTGAAAAAGAAGGGCCAACACTGCAAATACTCACTCTTTGCATAAATGTCATGTAATTGTCGATAAAAGCCTTTGAAACGTATGAAGTGCTTGTAATTATATTTCAGTACATCACAGAAACAACTGAAACAAAGATCTAAAAGCAGTTTAGCAGCAAACTTTGTGAAAACTAATATTTGTGTCATTCTCAACTTTTGGCCACGACTGTATATTAAGGATTTTGTTATAATGCTGCTCTAAATGGTCTGGTATAATGCACAACAAAATAAACATCTTTAATCTGGAAATTAAGGATTATTAGCATGGCATGGTCAGGGTATTGTCCAAGTCACTAGTTAAAATTGCTTATTTCTCTGGAATTAAACATTCTTTGAGCCATTTGGTTTAACGTAAGTACATAATTCAGCAAAAAGATAGCACTCTTCTAATGGTTTTTAAATATTTTAATGGGAACATCTTACATATTGTGCCTTTTTAAAACCATTAGAACAGACTTTAGACATGCCTGTATTTAAACAGTGTACTATATTTAAAGCTAAATGTCTCTTCCACAGTTACCTGACATCCCTCCTCCAGAACACAAGGAATATAAACCCGGTCCCATTGGTAAAGAGCGTTCGCTCAAGAACCGTAAGGCTGCCAAAGATGTGCGCCAGTCTGATGGAGAAGGCTTGGATAACAGTGCAACTGGAGGCAGTCGAGACCGAGACTCCAGCTCACCCACTAAAGACAAAGTTCCTGAGCTCGGTGGAGACATTGAAGGCATGATCACTGCTCCGTCGGCAGAATACTCCAGCAGCTCTAAGGTGCGACAGTTTGAGATCAATATAAAAAAAAAATAATAATACCACAAAAATATTAAGCTGCAGAACGTTTTAATACAGTTATCAGAATATTAGAATGTTTTCTTGTGTAACATGTAACACTGATATCGGGAGTAATGATGCTGACAATTCAGCTTTCCCATTACAGGAATTTGGAAGTGGAAGATGTAGTTAAAGTCAACAATAATAAATTTTAGTTTTGTTTTTGACATTTCTTTATAATGTTTTTAATGAAATAAACTCTGTCTTGCTGGGTATTAAAGCATTCATTCTTAGAATCAAAAGCATCCTTAATGGGAATATTTGAATTGGATATTATAAAGAAAAATGATTTGTAGAGAAATGTTTTTTTTTTTGTTTTTTTTTCTACTGACAGTGTGCCTTTTTATTGTGCAGGAGTCTGTGACTGACTACACAGTCCCGTCGTCCTCTTTAGCTGACAACGTCCCCACTGCAGGAACCAAGATGGAGGAGAGTCTCGTGTCACCTGTTAGTGCTCAAGTGCTGTAATCAATCTTCATTAGTATAGTTGTTTTTGTGTGTGTGTGTATGTTCTGATTTGTGTCCTGGTTGTTGATTCAGGTGGCCCTCCCGCACCCATTGCCTATTCAGAGAAGAGAAGCCCTGCAGCAGAGCTCCAGTCTTGCTACAGTCTCTCCTGCCACTGTTGACCTCACACTGAAAGTAAGAGGCACACACTCAATTCCTTTGCTTCGCTGAATAAATTGAATGTTTTACAAATCCTGACCCACTGATCAAAACTGATAATATACAAGAACTAGAATATCTTATTGTTTGCGATTTATAAGAATGTAACGATTGTAATAACCTTGTATAGTAATGATAAAATCTAGAATCTACAGTCTGGAACTGGTTTGGTCAGGGCTGTTTAGTGTGAATAAAATAGTTCTAAGCAATAAATAAATATACTACAGTAGCGCACGTGTGATGCTATTTTGCATGTGTGCTTTTAACAAACAAATTCACTCATTTACTTTGACTCAATTCACTTCATAGCAACAGTTGAATGTTTGAAATGGTGTCTTTTTGTGAGAATATATAGTTTCAGATCATAGAATGTTGAAGAAATCATACGGTTTTAGAGTATTCTATTTAGTAATGAAAGCTAGGTCGATTAGCATTTCATTATAAATGTGCTTCATTATTATAGCTTTTAAAGGGATGTTTCACCCATGAATGAAATTGTACTCGCCATTTACTCACCCTCAAGTGGTTTCAAATCTTTGAGTTTTGTCTTTGTTATTTTGAAGAAATCTGTAAACTGATAGCCATTGACATCCATAAAATCTTTTTTCCTTACTAAGGAAGACAGTGGCTACCAGTTTCCAACATTCTTCAAAATATCTTCTTTTGTGTCCTTCTGTGTTCAACAGAAGAAAGAAAATCAAACCGGGTTGTGATAAGTTGGGGGCTTAGTAAATGAACAGTTAACTGTCCCTTTAAGAATATAGATAAATCATATGTTACCACAATCGTGTTTTTATGTTTATTCAATAAATAAATTTATCCGCAGATAACTGGCTGGCTTCTATACATATGTGTAATATTCTATATTACATTGTGTGCTCACAATGCCCTATTTTTGGTTAAACAATGTATAAATAAAGCAAATAATTCTTCTCTTTAAATATGAAGGATTTGTCTCTGTGGATGCATATAAATTATGGTCATTGATATTACCGCAATAGATAACCAGAAGATATTTAGATTTTTTTTTTTTGACAATTTAAAACCATATACAAACAAGTCCAATAAGACTGATTCAAAAACTGTCTAGGTTAAAATGCAAAAAAAAGCCATTAGCCTTTGCACAAAAAAGTGCAAACAACTGAAGATTCTCAATGTCAATGATAAAACCATTTTTTAACTTGGCTTTTAAAAATACTATCAATTTGAATTTCTTTAATACTCCCAGGTAATACATTCCAAGCAAGGGGCTAGTATACAAAACAATTTCTTCCTATTTCACTCCTATTTCTTCCTTTTTTCATCTACAAGGATGCATGTCCCCACTACTCGCTCTTCTAGAATGACAATCTACCATTCTCACTAAAACCTAATTATCTGACAATTTTGGCACTATTTTCTTTAAAATCTCAATACCATCACTAATTTCACACATTTTATTATTCACACAGTTATTTAGCTTTATGTTCATATCATCCATCTCTAACAAGGAAATATTTTGGGTTTTAGTCATAAAGAATCATACTCTAAACATGCTACCAAAAGCGCTTTTTTTTTTAAACCCGCTTCGGTTTGCTTTTGCAGATGGAATCAGCACGGAAGGCTTGGGAAAACTCGCCCAGTCTGGTTGAAAAGAGCTCTCCTGTCACCTCCTCTGCTTCCCCCATCACCAGTGGAGGAGGAGCAGGCAGCGCCTCCTTCAACTCCTTCTCCAGTGCTTCAGTGCCTCAGATACCTGTGGCCTCTGTCACCCCCAGCACCTCCCTGTCTGGTACGAGTTCCTTCTTATCACTGATGGAATATATTGTGGTGTTCTGGTATAGGCAGACATGGCCAGATTAACCTTTTTTATTTCTCTATTACACAGGATCTGCAACTTACACAACATCCTCTCTGAGCACCAAGAGCACATCAGCTTCTGACCCTCCCAACATCTGTAAGGTCAAGCCGCAGCAGCTGCAGAGTTCAGGAATGTCCAGCACTAACTTTTCCCAGCTGGGCTGCGCTCCTTCTCTGCTCCCACCGCAGCAGCAACAAACCCCACAGGTGTTCGTTTCCCAGTCTGCAGCAGGTACTCTTTCATTTATGTTACACATTATTGCTGATATCACAATGTCTTCAAGATAGTCTTTTGAAGAATCTCCAAGAGTCTTTTGAGAAAGTGATTGACTCAATTGTTTCTAATCATGTAGGTTCTGCAGCTCAGATCCCAGCCTTCTACATGGACACCAGCCACTTGTTTAGTGCACCTCACCCTCGCCTGGCTCCTCCCTCCATAGCACAGCAGCAGGGCTTTCAACCTGGACTTTCACAGGTACAAAACTCTTCCACCAGCACTAGTCTACTTTTCTCTGACATTCTTGATTGACACTCGATCTCATCTTGGTCTCATCATAGCCCACAGCAGTGCAGCAGATCCCCATCCCTATCTACGCACCTCTGCAGGGGCAGCACCAACATCAGCACCAACACCAACATCAACATCAACACCAACATCAACACCAACACCAACATCAACACCAACACCAACATCAACATCAACACCAGCATCAGCACCAGGCCCAGCTGAGCCTCAGCACTGGACCTCCGGTGTCTCAGCCTCAAGACCTCTTCAGCTCCTCCATACAGCCCTACAGGTATCACTAAGAACTCTCCAGCATCGATCATTTAGTGATACATGTGATTAATGTTACATTTCAGTACCTTTAGATTGTTTCTCTCTTGTTTTAAAACAAAAACAATCTGCACTGCAACTGAAAATGTCCTATGAACATTCACAAACAATGGGTATTCTCTCTGGTTTGCTCTCTGGTTTGTTACTAGTCAGTAGAGCTGTGACAAGAAATCATTTGAGAAATTGGTTCTGCATCATTTGAGATTTTCAAAATGCACTGTGATTTTTCTCTTGAATTTAATCTGAGCTTGGGTTTTAACAGCAGATGGCGCTCTAGGCTTTACAAACAGCTGTACTGTGCATGAATAATTTTTTACAAATACAACTTGAACTTAAAATTATCCTTAAAGTTAGGAAAGGTTTAAGCGAATGCAAGTGTGTTTTCATTATGAGCATTAAGTGTATGGTTAAAACTAGCCTAGAGCACCAATACGTGGGTAACGAATGTGCCAGACTACACGTTCCTTTACGATAAGTCATCCCGTGACATCTACGATAAGTGTTATTTCCCAAAGCAGTCACAAGTGTTGCTTTAACAATATTTCTTATCTCAATTTCATTTTTTAAAATTTTTTTAAAAATCTTATTTCAATCTCAGTATACACTGATGCTTGCTGACAACTAGGCTACATTAGCCTATTTAAGGGCATTTGCTATGACATTGATAGGATCAAACTTATGATTCCTTTTTCTTTGAGAAGATATTTTCTTTGAAATCTAAATGTATATTATTTTCCTGCCATGGGTTGTTTATTAAACAATCCCTCGCCTGAACTTGCCGCAAGTGAGACAGAGAATTAAATCCTTATTTTCCACGGAGCGGAACAAATCATCACCGCACAGTTGAATAGTGGACGGGCACAAACAAAAATACAGTTCGTATAATTTTCTTGGAAAAAATAAATTTTTGAAACGAATTTCGTTTACTATCATTTCTGTCTTAATTCTAATGTGTTTTTTGTTGGTCAGTTAACTACTAGATAAAAAAGAATAACGAAAAACCTTTGAGGTGAAGTGCTTCAAAACAACTCCGCTATATGCTACAGCGCCAAAACACGAGTTGCCGTGAGATTATGTTGGTTTGTTAAATAAAATAATGATCTAGCCTAAATAACATTAAAATGAAATATTCACAATTTCAGAGAAGCCTATATTACTGTTTTCACTGTTAATGAAAAATTTAAATAAGCAGGAAATGCTTTTGCAATGTATTCGCAGCACTGAACATGTTCCCAGATTACCTCGGAAGAACAAACTCTTGGAAGGATGAGAGAACTCAGAAACTGGTTGTGAGAATGGAGATGTCTGCATATTTGTGCCAGTCTGTCAAATAAAATTGCTTAACACCTTAATATTATAGAAAAATAGTTATAGTTTGCATAACCAATGATTGATCTTATCCACCCGTGACCCACCCTTAAATAAATATGCAGCATATTTTTTGATTACCTGATCAGCGCATTAAAGGCAGCACCCCCTGAGATAACAAGAAACTATGTGCTCCTATTGTCCAGTGTAACCCACGTGACTGAACTCTTCGTGAAGATCGGGGAAAAAATTAAACATGCTAGACTTTCTGCGATTGGTGTCGTGAGGCGTCGCAGGCATGGTATCAGTTGTCGTGAACTATGCCACATTACACGAGAAGAAACGATTGAATCTTGTGTCACGATGCTCATTTGTCGTTTACGAATCCCCACAACACCCTACGTCAAGGAAATCGTGACAAAATCGTGTTATCTGACCGGGGCTTAAGACCACACCGGTTGAGGAAAAAGTAAAGTGTTGAGCAAATTATGGATTATATGTGTGGTTATACGCTTCCACCATGTTATTGTTTACATTAGTTGCCTAATGGTTATATGAGAGGGATTGATGAATAAGCGAAGGATACACCAGAATACCCGATCAGGGAGCACAAGTGGATAGCCACACCTCTGTATTCAAAACTCTCTTTTGGTCCTTTATACTGAAAATCAGCCCCCACATTTTCCATCTAAAATTAGGTCTTCTGCATTTTCAAAATGTTGTTTTTGTGGGTCAAAAACCCCAGAGAACTGCAGTCACCAGGTGTAAATGCTTTCTTACTATTTGCTTTTCTGCATTCACAGGTCTCAGCAGGCATTCATGCAGAACAGCCTCTCCCAGACTTCTCCCATGATGCTGTCTGGGACTCCGCTGCACAGTTACCCTGGAGTGCAGCCCCCAGACTTGGGCAAGCCTCAGTCCAGCTTGGCATTCCAGCAGACCTCAAACACCCAACACATCCCTATCCTATTTGAGCCCCAGCTAAACCAGCCATCTGGCATGGGAGGATCACAGCTGATAGACACTCACCTACTGCAGGTCAGATTTTTTTATTTATTTGTTGCTTATATACTATTATATTTTCTTCTGTCTAGTTATTTCTCCTGGTCTAAACACTTTTTTGTGTGTGTGTAATCTGCAGCGTCAGGGATTGAGTCAGCACTCAAACCTGTACTCTGGGCAAGTCCAGCAGCAGAGCAGCTACTACAGCTCAACACAAAGCCCCAGCTCTGCCCTGCAGCAGGTGACCGTTCCAGTGCCTGGTTCACAGTTGTCTTTACCCAACTTTGGCTCTGGTGGAGGTCAGCCGCTCTTGGCTTTGCCTCAGTCTCTTCCGCCGACTCCTCCTCAAGCGCCGCCTCCCAGCCTCAACCGACAGCCACCCAACAATCCGCCCTACCGCGGCCTCATTGGCCAGAATACACACAGCATGATGCAGCCTTCCAACAAGGTTTGTGTGCAGATGCAGTGTTACATTAATATACATGATGATTTTATTGCTTTACTTTTTATTGTCTTGCTATTTTAAATTTACTGCACTTCATATACTCTAACCCATATATAAAGTTAATGACTGTAAACCATATTAACTCATGTGATCTTGTTTACTCAAACCCAAAAACCTAAATTCCTTAAGATACGGTTTCATGAGTGTAAATGAGGTGTAAAATATTTGGAGCTTGTTCATTTGACCACTTCCAGAAGATAAAGTAAACTGGGTATAGCTTAAATGCTCATGAGATTGAATATGATCAATAAGCCACCATAGGCCACATACTCTCCCACTGCTGACTAAACACATGATTGTTATGGGATTTTTTTGTGAGAAAGCACACCAAAACAAGTTTTCATACTTCACATCTATGTACCAAAACACATGAATTACAATCAAAATAACTTGCATTCAAGTAGTTTATTCTGTTTCTTTCATGCTCTCTAGTAAGCCATCAAACATGGGTTGTTCATTCAATGCTGCTTGTGCACTCCTACACATAATGTAAAATGATGAAATAAGAAGGAACGGTCTAAATGACATCTGACCACAATAGCTACCACAGTAACATGTTTTGGCTGATCACTTGTTAACAGATGACTGAAAAAGCACGTTGATAACAGCTCAGAATAGGACTAAACTGAACTTTTTATTTAAAAAAATTGGTAGATTTGTGTTGTTTGAACAAATATTTAGGTAGTTACACTTTTAAATTGGTGTTGTCTGAATACATTTCTACTAGGGTTGTCAAAATTGTCAACTTGGATACCAATCGGTATGTTAGCTCATAGACAGATCAGCTGATCTACGTGGCTTCGAAACGCTCCAGTGTTTGTGTATCTGTGTTGCACTTGGTGAACAGCAGTGAAGAGTGTTAAATTGATGACCGTCATGTCCAATCACAACCATATCTTTTGAGCACATGGACACAATGGCCAGTCAGCTTTGCTTAATAACGCACTCAAAAGTGGTCCGATGTTTTCAGGAAATGGAAGTCAATACATTTGACAACCCTAGTTTCTAGTTATTCATGTGATTTCAGAACATTTTTACAGTCACAAACATTTTTACTGTCAGTTTTCATGGGTGATATTTCTAACATCGCACATGGGCCATGTTGAAATATTTTTTTTTATATGTTGCAGATGTGTGAGATGGATCTGAAGCTCTTCAGCGGTGGAATTGATGTGAAACCTGGAACTCCACCTGTCAGCGCCAGGAGCACCACCCCCACCTCTAGCCCTTATAGGTGTGTATGCCAATGAACTAATGCCAACAAATGCAGATTTCAGTGTTGCCATGCAACATCTGCCATCTGGCCCAAGGTGTTGCACTTGAACACACCACAAGACTACAACATAAACAACTTGCTTGTTGCTACATCCATTATCTTTAGTGGGCCAAATTAGTTTCCTGACAGCTTCCTCCTTTGTGTTCTCAGGGCGAGCTCCACAAGCCCCAGTAGTCAGTCTAGCAAGATGAACAGCATGCTTTATCCAAAACAGTTCCAGACGGGATCTGCAGGAATGCGCATAGCCCAACACTTCCCAGGACAGTTCAATCCACAGGTCAGCTACTAAAGAGACAAGGAAAATTTTAGTTTGTCTTAATTCAGTTGTGCAGTTTAAGCAATAATGGATTTTCCTGTCTCTTTCACACGTGCAGATGTTGTCTCAGGCCAACATGGTGTCTCCACTGGTACGTCCACCCCATGCAAACTCTTTTCCTGGAGGGGTGCAACGTTCACCCATGGGTCCACCGATGTCCGCTAACCTGACCGGAGGTCTGATGCCCCATCCCAGACCTCAACATCCTCCACGTGGCCCTTCGGGTCCACCTTTAGCGCCTCGTGGCACACAGGCTGCCCTAAAAGCAGAACAAGACTTAAAGGTGGGCATTGTGATGACATTTATTTAAGCAAACAGTGATTCTGGTTTGAAAAGTGACATTATGATGTTGGCTCTCAATAGACATGCCAATATTCTAAAATTCAATATATCATGATAATGACTGTAGACACAACATTGACAGTGAATCATTATTTATTATTTAAACTTTTAGAGTGCTTTTTAAGAATATTCTTGTTGTATTTGCTGTGGCGGTCATAACAGAACCAAATGCTTGGAAATTTAACTGGTTAATTAGCTTAATAGTCAAACATGAATATTTTTACATAATCTGACCTTGCTGAAATATTGATTGAAATTTCTGTGAATTTGTATAGTGCTATTGTACATCAACACTGCAATAGGGCTCTAAAAGTTAACATTAATTTAACTAAACTCACAAAGACTACAAAAGCTTTAACGAGTTTAACAAAATTGTAATCATAATCTGATTAAAAATCGTAATAATTTTTATTAAATTGAGTTAATGACTAATAAAATTCAGTTGTTAAAATTAACATAGTAACTGTAATATCTGGCTTTTCTTGCTGTTGATTTTAATGCATTAAATAATGTTTGCTAATGAGAATTTATTGAATTTATTAAAGTGTTACCTATTGTACTTAATTCCTTTTGCAGTTAAATTTGGTGGAAATATTAGGTCAATATCATGATATTGTATTCTGTGATAAAAGATTCAGCAATTAATACTGCCAAAAGTCTAGATCTCAATAAGAAGACCAATGAGGTTTCTAGATCACTTAATGATTTTAAAATAAAATAAATCAAGCATTAAAATAAGCTAAAACGTGCAATATCTTTCAGAGTATTTTTATTATTTCATTAACCGCCTAAATTGTCTGCTTAATTTTTGTGATATTTGACACTTGAAAAGTTCTGAAATGTTAAAATTAAATAATTCATTTTATCAAGAATTATACATTTTCTAGTTATTCCCTGTTAGAGACTAAACAAGACAAAAGATACAAATGTTTTTCTTAGTCCTGTATCTAGCCATGAGACCTGCTTTTGTGGACATTGATATCAAAATGTGGAGAACCACCGCTTTATTTGTTGTGTATAAGGGCATTTTTTAAAATCTTCATCTTTTCTCAGGCTAAACAGCGAGCTGAGGTATTACAGTCAACCCACAAGTTCTTCTCTGAGCAACAACAGCTCAAGGCTCCAGTCAGCAAACCCACCCGCATGGAAGGTGCTGGCAAACCCACTGACAGCATCACTTCGAATCACCAGGGGGCGCCATCCGACCACGTGGAGTCCGACAAATCTGCATCTCTAGCAACAACCAAACCCATCCGAACGGGTCCGATCAAACCACAGGCCATCAAACCAGAAGAGGGCAAATAGTGTTTAATTGTTTCAGAAAGGACAAAATGGATTGAAGGATGGACTGAGAGGCCAGATGTCAGGGGGGGAGGGGGGGCAACATACAACAGCACCTGAAATCACCAGAGAAGTGTAGGGAAGTAGAGTGATGGAGGTTAATTTTACGAGGTGCTGTGCATTTTTCTCCCACTTACTGTGCGCTTTTTCCTCATCCTTTTATCAGTCCATCCATTCTCTCCTTTGCTGTGGTTGGCATTACAGAGAAAAGCGCCCCTCCATTGTGTGAACGGCACATCCCCAGTGAACAATGAAGGTAGACATCAACATGTTACTCTTGCTGCTGAGAATGCCATTTTATAGCAATATGGTTTCCTTTTCACTTTTACACATTTCCTCAAGTAGAGAAACGCATTGTAGGAGGGCAGATTTCTCTTTTTTTTTTTTTTGGTTGATTGAATGATCAACAGTTCTCCCAATTTATTTTGATTGCTCCTTGTGTTCTCAAGCAAAATTTTGGTTATAGCAGTTAAGATCCAATGAAATGTACACACACACACACACAATCGCATGTCATTATTGTGCGCTTTTGTGTGTGTATGCCTCTCAAAATTACTTTCACTCATACTTTTCACTTCAACTATGTGTATTGGCCTTAAATAGTATGTCATTTTTGCAGATTAGGGATTGATTACCGATATATTGGAGTAATTAATCGATTGCAGTCTCCACTGTGAGCCTTCCCTCCTGCCTTCTCAGTAGTCTACGCCTGCAAGAATCGAAGATTGTGCATTTGCGTGTATGCGCAAAATAACCTTGAATCTTTAGCCAAAGGTCAGGCGTCAAAAGACCTGAATCCTTTTAGATAAATATTTGATTTGAAAAAGATGGCTCAACATTGTCAACAGATAGAATTATGATGGTTTTTCTTTTTCTTTTTTGTAAACGGTTCCTCCAGACCAGGCCTATGTTTGATGTGTCCTAAGCTTTAGCCCCTCCCCTTTTCTGTGATTGATAATATGTAGACACGCCCACTTCAATAGCTCCAGTCTTTCACCTTCCAGCCTCTCCACACAGCACCCAACCATGCTGCTGACCAGCTCTGACTCTCCTGACCAATCACTGCAGAGGAGGGGCGGGGTTTGGGTTGGGGTGAGTGGTCAAGCATTTTAAGTTTATTGCTGAAGAGTGTAGCTGCAAGTTTAGACTCAATATGGGGTTTGGGGCGGGGGTGATGAAAGTTTTGAACAGAGGTCCCCAGATGTTTTGGACTAAAAGTATACATGGTCTTTCTCCAAACCACTCCTCTTGGGTTGCTGTTGCGAAGAGGGGGCCTCCAGTTGAACACGAGTTTCAGTACGGCCCCCCATTTCTTGTTTGTTTAGTTGGAATGAGAAACTCCAACAGAAGGGGAGGAGAGGGATTTTTTTTTTTCTTTTTTTTTTCTTTTGTTTTACTTGTACAGGGGTTAAATCGCTGTATTAAAATATGTAAGGTCTTATTTACATTCTCCTGGTTTGGTTACAGAAACTAATAAAATAATATGCTGTAAAAAATGAACCGTGGTCGTGATGTTTTCTGAATTCGCCTCCAAGCATGATGCATAAACAAAATACCTTTATTCAAGATGCTAAATAAATCAAAGCCTCTAAAGAAAAGAAAGCACTCAATGGCAGAATTTATAAATCTTTATTTTCATTTAAGTTATTACACTTCTATAGCCACAAGATCCCAATCTTAACATCTCAAGCAGCATGTGAGACTTGCAGCAAATTCAAAAGAGAGAAGGGAAAATGAGCATCATATACAGAGTGAAGATAATATGGTAAAGTAAGAATTAGAGCACATACACAAGAAGCAAATGTTTAGTTATGGGTTTGTAAAGTTGCGAACCTCTCAACAATATATTAATTAAGAGGCAGGCTTGCTGTAATTAATTGTATGCAAGTATATTTTCCCCCTTCCTTGAATTTATTCAGTGCCATATACACAAAAACAGACAAGACATTACTTACATAGGTAGAAAAATAATTTCTCTATTAACATGTTAAGTGGACAAAATCATTGAGGACGTGAATATCGACGTGATATCATGATACATGATTAGGTACATTATCCATTTTGGAACTTGTTGGTCAAAAGGAACATCTTTTTTTAACATTTATTACAAAGATAAATCTACTAATGAGAGGATAAAACAATGCAGTTAATTGTATGGTATATAATTGTAAAATCTTGAAAATACCCCACGTGTTTGTTTTTATATTATCAGGAAATTGCTTTAATTGCTATATATACACACACACACACATGTTCCTATACCAATACCAGCAAAAGCATGATTCGTTGACTTATCCAGTTCTCTTTTTTTCATTTTTTTCATTTTTTTTTTTTTTCAAGAAATTGTCATTGTCTTTAGAAATCTGTAAGTCCAACAATTGCTGTCCCACTGGATGTTTAAGTAATAAAACATTACAAAATGCATCTATAAGCTTTGATGATATGGAAATTTACAATGTTTACTCCTGCTTGCCAAGCCTCACGCTGTAAGACACCATGTAATAGTTATCCCAAGCATACAGCTTTCTTTTTGCTGAGTTGTAGTCTACCATGCTGTTGTAGCGATAGCGGTTTTTGAAGGGCACTGATATTGCTTTACCCTGGCTGGTTGCGGTGTCATACATGTAATTAACTGTGGTGTTTGGTGAGGTGTAGCTAGCGACCGTGTACAGCTTGCCACAGATCATAAAAGCGTTAGCCACAGATGTCTTCCGGATTTTTGTTTCCCAGGTGCCCTTCACCTCAAGGTTGTGAGGGTCTAGCTGGGAGATCACGATAGCACCCTTGGCTTTATTTGTGCTGTATATAGCCCATAAACCATTCTCGTCTATTGCCAGGTCAATGTCTGTGTAGCCACCCCATGAGTAGGGGAACTGACCATGGAAACCAGCATGGGGAAGATCACGACGAGCAGCAATGCTCTCAGCGTGTAGATCGTATCTTATAAGTGTGCGGCTGAGTCTCCGCTGGTAGTATAAGGAGCCTTTATACATGGTAGCGCCTGTGCTTTCTACAGATTCTGGCAAGAGTAGAACCTTGGTGGGAAAGCCACGTGTCAGCTGGTCCATGTTTTCGTATCCAAAGAGTTGACGCACTTCAGACCCGACAGCATCAATGCGCCATACCATGTCTGGACCATAAGGTTCCTTGGCTTCTGGGTCTTGCATCCAGACACCATATTTACCAGCAATACTGTCAGCCTTACGGTGCACCTCAGGATTTTCAACCCACACCAGATCACCACAGCCTGAAGACATCAAAAGACACTTATTGGAAACCAAACAATTTTGAGGAAACCTGAAATTTAACATAAGATTGCACAAGGAACTAGTGACTGGTTGAAAGGGGACTCTCTCAAGCTAAAATCTGCTAAAGAGGACACCTTGTCCTACCATTACTGCTAGTGTAAAAGATTAGTAGCATACTTACCCTTTCCTAAAATACTCTGTAAGAGAGAGGTACTGGGGGAAGGTATGCTTGGCAGAATTCAAAGGACTTAATGGGGAAAAACCTGAACCTTAATATCTTTTAGTGACATGGTCCTATCAAGTGATTTGCATTACCATTTTGGTACGTTACTAAACATACACAGCTCCTTTTATAACCCAGCCTATTTTAGATGCAGATGAATTGGTAAAAATAGCAGTATTTTGTTAGTGCTGTCAGCAGGAATGAGTGCTATGTGCACGGTATCATCTTTTCAGGCATCTGAGATGGACAGATGTAGGGGCAGGGTGTATTTATATGCATCAACATGTTTTGACAGTCCAGCTAGTAATGTCTACTAGATTGTGTCTTTTTGTGAAAGGCTAGGTTTAGGGTGGGACTCTCACCTGAGATGTCTGCTGGACCGTCCAGATTTGGGGCGGTTACCTCGGTGACCACAGCCGTCAACTCTTGGTATCCAGGATTTGAGTACTGCCATGCAGGATCTAGGAAAGAAGGAAGACCGAAATTCATAGTCAAATTGAGACGTGCATGTGAAGGTGTCAAGATCTACATTAGTCAAGACTTCACTATCAGAATGACAGCTAGTGACATGGCAGTTACTAACAAGAGTGTTAAAGAATATATATTTTTGTTAAGACATGTTCTCTGCAGAAACAAGCATACTCTTCTCACCCCCTACCTCTTAAACTACTTTTGTCTTCTTGTGGATTCCCAGGTCTGGATGCCAAGTTGGAGGGTACAGGTCCTGAAAGGCAAAGACATTTAATCAATATGGTGTTAAAGTTTGGAAATGTTTACTGTCCCTAATTATACAATAGAATAGAAATAGATTTCTCTAGACAACAAATATGAAGACAGACCAATCTATAAATCTGTCAAACGAGATCCATTGTTATTCTAGCATACCATGATGGAAGTTCAAACAAGTCAGGTAGAACAGACTTATAGGGTTATTGGTATTGTTCGGCTGAGAGAGAGGTATGTATGTTTGTTGGGATGCATGGTTTTGGAGGACTGGCAGCTCTGCTGACAGTCAGGAATCTAACAGAAGGAAATAAACAGCCTTGAGTAGATTCCCAGCTGTCCTGGAGCCTGCCAGACTACAGACCTCCCATTACACTTCCGAAACTCAGACGTGCACTTCAGCAGGGTGCATCTACAAGGTCCCTAATTAACAATCTCAGACAAATACATTTAAAGCTTGTGTCTTTGTTTACCTTTTTCTCTTCTCGCTTGTATGTGATTTAAGCATTGCTCAGTTTGAGTTACTGGACTTGCTCCCAACATTTCATGTGCACAAGGACTGAATTACCTCTGTTAGCCTCTCTAACAAACTGTGATGCAACATTATCATTAAACTCTGATCATGTGCTAACCTGTTAACAAGTTTTTATAATGGCCCAACATCTGTATTCTGACTTAGATTGATTGCTGTGATGAGGCTGATGATGATAGCTTGTTCACACCTGCAGTGGGATGGTCTGTAGTTACTGTCCTTTATCCCTATAATCAACACATGCTCATGGACACATGTCTGTGCTCCACTACAAGGCAACAAAAGCATGTAATTGGCAAAGTTTGTTTGCAGCTGTTTGTATTTATCTGTTGTCTGAAATTTCCCCGAGAGATCAAGCAGAGGCTCTGGCCAGCTGGTAGTAAGCAATGGGCTAATTTATTTCCAAGAGTTTTTCAATCAAACATCTTGAAGACTTTTGATTTATGTATTTTTTTTCTCCACTGTTTGAATGCTTTTTGGTTTTGCAACTCTACGCCATGAACCAGATGCCAGCTCTTATTATAATTCTAAATGAGAAGAGAATTTCTCCTGTTTAAAACATTGCAGTAAAAATTTCTGGAAATTTCAGGAAAGATTATGATTGTATATTCTTATGCCCGTACTTAATGAGGTGATACTGACAATTACCATGTGGCTGAATGGAACAGGGTTCCTATTCTTTTTTTATTGTAAGGACATTTTGCATTTGGGCAGCTTCATGGCTCAGTCATTTTTTCCTCATTACTTTTAACCCCCCTCCTCACACACACACACACACACACACACACACACACACACACACACACACTTAATGTGCTTGAATCAATCACAACTGTGAATAAGTCATTTCTACAATCTACCTGAGACCTGGTAATTGGGATTTTTTGCATGACACTACATTCATGTCATGAGTCAAGTCAATCCAAGACCACCATATCAGCCTGATCAAGTACTAAGTGCACCTTTGCAATTGTTCTATATAACTATTTTTCAAATCCTCTGTTTAAGTACTGTTTATTCACCACCTTTCTGAGCTTACATATGCGCAGTAGGATATTTCGAGAGCTATGGGACTTTGAACCTGAAAGCAAAACATTGAAACTAAGAGAGTGAGGACATGCAAGATGGATGGTCTGTTCTTTCAGTTTCAAAGTGCTGGAATCTGCTTTCCTGTTTAGAGTGTCTCCACTGCCCTCATTAAACTCTGTTTTTATTTTTTTGTGCTTTTAACATGATTTATGGTGCAGATGTGAGGAGCTGTGGTGCTGGTCACAGGTGTCAACCTGAGAAGCAGAACAGATGTCAAATGTGTCAAGATATCAAGGAAAATTGAACCTTTAGAGTTAAGTTAATTTGGACTTTTTTTATCAGATCAAAAAAACATATTGTAATAGTATATTTCAGTAAATCTTTACAAAGCAATGTTTTAAGGTGCTAACACTAGATTTAAACAGTCACTAACAACCCCAGCAGTGGTGAGTTAGCTCTAACCTCCACCCCACCTCAAGCAGCATCAGTCAGCGGGTCTGCTGGGAGTTGTCAGTAAGAATTTACTGCCGAGTATTAGCACAGTACTTATGTTTTACTGCTTCAGTGTCTCGCCCCCCAACACCTTCATGTCTCTCTGTCACTCGCTCTTATGTTACCCTGTTCTTATAAACTGTGACATGGGGATGTCACCTAGTTGAGCTGTGATCTATCTATACCTCCTATTTGTGCTTTAAAATGAACACGATAACCTCTCTACCCATGCCAACCAATGTATGAATCACACTTCCGGGCAAGTATAGCTTTGGAAATACACATTGACCATAATGTCTGTTTCATAGTGCCAGTGATTCTAGCATACTCATTTTTCAAACCCTCTGGTTTCTCAAACACCAAACCTGTTTATGGCCCAGCAAATATGGCTTATATAATGTGTTTTGAGCATTTCAGCATGTGCTTCTTTTTAAATATCACCAAATATAACATGCAGATAACATCAGTGGAAGAATTGCACCCTAATTTCATAAAGCAAAAAGTACATGGTTTATGAATTTACTTTTTTTTCTTTCTTTTTTTCAGAAAAACATGCAAAAAAGAGCAATGTAGGCATCTTCAAGGATCCAAAGTTTTGCACATCATACAGCCCTAACATTATTACTCTAAGGTACTAAAATGCACCTTGGAGTAATAATATGTTAGCTCTAAAGTACAAATAATTTCTTTGTTATTTCCAGAAATGTAAAGATTTTTCCCTCTATGAGTGGAATATTCTCAAAGCAGATAAACTGTTGATCATGTTTTAAGGTAGTGAACGTTTGATAAACCTTATTAGGGAGGTCAAGACACAAATTGTCTCAAACATCCCACTCCTAGTGTTTGGTTGTCAGTGCTTACCTGATCCCGGTCTGAAGCTGTTGTCATTTTGCGGCACTCTGGAAGAAGTTTGCTGCATGCAGGGTCTGCTCCTCAACCTCTCAGCCTCTTGGCGGAGCTCTTCCATCCTCTGCTGCAGGTCCTGAACCTGTCTGTCTAGTCTCTGCTTTTCTCTCTTGAGCTGCGCATTCTCCCCCATCACCTGGTTGTAAGAGTCCTGGAGGCCAGATGGAGATCCCGAGCTCTGTGATGATTCTGGCATGACCTCCCCTCCTACGAGACGAGCAACCAGTGCCTCTAGCAGCCCCAGGCGAGACTTCAGAGCCTCCATCTCGGGAGTTGAACCTGGTGATGGACAGCTGGCCTCTGTAGGGCTGTCCACCGTGAAGGTGTACTGACAGCGACCACTCCCAGCATTCGCCCGGCGAAGGCTAGCACTGCTCTGAGCCTGGGAGCCCATCAGCAGACAGGAAATCCACAACACTGCTAAAAACCACATGTTGGGGTGGACCACGGATAACTTATTTCTACTGTTGCCTGAAGCTCCTTGTCCAAGGTTTTATGCAGAGGTGACTACTCTTTCTGCAGCTCACTTGTCTGCCTGGTCCTCTTCAGCTCTGGCACTAATCTATTCCTTCCCTTTCACCTTCCAAGTGTAACCGGAGCCACTCACTTCTCTGGCGTTCCACTAATGACCTCTCACCTGAGTCTTTTCAATCTCTTGCTCCCACTGACTTTCTCTTGCTCAAGCTAAATGTTGCCTTTGAGGGGCTGGTTGGAGCTTCTTGCTTTGATTGGTGGTTGATCCTTTGGTTTGTCTCTTCAGGTTTGGAGGCAGTTTCTCTGAGTCAGGCACATTACACTGGGACTTATTTATACAGTCAGATAGGAAAGGGAGGGAGGGAAGGAGTGGGATGGAAGAAAAGGAGGGATGCTATGTGCTTGAGGGATTGCCCCAACAAAAAGATCCTTCCAGAGATTATTCTTTGTTGCCTCCTCTTGGAGGGCATATCGGAGCATGTGTGGGATGGATTGTGTGCTGTTTGTTTGGCTTTGTGTTCAGGAATGCTGGGCCGGCCACAGGTGAACACAGGGGTTGTTTATCTCTAACTGTTATTTAATGGTTTGTTTTTTTACCGCTGGGTATTGAAGTGATTACTTGCGTAACGGGTCTAATAAACCAGCTAGGTATGTGTTGTTTCTGAAGGTAACTACTAGGGAGTGCATACGCCTCTGCTGTCTAATTTGGGTGTTCGGCTGTATGTAGTCCTATCAGTTTGCTGCTGGTGATTCACAGCCAGGGGATCTCGCTGTAGGGAGCACAAGACTGGCTGCTATGAGGGGGTAAATCTGGATAGAGTTACCCCTACCGGACAGCCCACGGGGGAGGTCCACAGTGTTGGTTACATCTGGAGATTAGCTAAAGGGCCCAGAACGTGACGCAAAGCAGAGGTCAGTGTGTTGGAGATGTGAAGGTGACCTGAATAACCGCTTCAGTCTCCAGAATCAACATTCCCCGTAGCCCATTTCTCGTTCTGTCACCAACATTCACAATTCCTTGCAATTGAGTTTTCTTCTTTCTCATGTATTTATGACATCCTACTGTCATTTCCACTTTCCTCCACTCTGGATTTCATCACTTTCTCCCAATATTTCTTTTCCTTGTAGTTTTCGTTAGTTTGCTCTGTAAACTTTGCCTCAAAACACATTCACACTCTTTTATCTGTAATGTGGCCCAGATGGCTCAGGACTGGAATCTCTCTTCATGGTGGTCATTCGGTTTTTTGTTTGTGTTTGCATGAGATAACTGGACTCGTTGCCCACCTAAGTCTTCTGTGAAATTTAGTAATGCCATAACATTTAACAAATACCTGACTGGTGCACAGTCTTTCTTGCTTTGGACAATACTGGTAAACATTCTTACTTAACAATTTCTCAGACCTTTCATTCACATCTTGTTTTTGTGTATGTGTGCAGGTGAATAGTTCAAGACTGCATAGGTTTTCATTTCATTCATTTTGTATGTAAAAATAAGATAGTTTTAATCAAATAAATCTAACTTTACAGACTTTTTTTTTGTTGCCCAAAAACATGTTGGTAATGTTATATAATGATCACAAAAAACATTTGTTTTAATTAAATCTATTCATTTCATTGTTTGTGTAATTTGTAGTGACTTATAGCAACAGGGTGGTGTTGTGATCTTATGTTTTTTATTCATGCACTATCAAAATCTCTTACAATGACATCATTTTGTTGAAGGATGTAATGTGTGACAACCTGTCAATCACACACGATTTACCAACAGCAAGCAACAGTCCAATCCATTTCTGATGGACAAAATCTTTCAAAGTTTGAGAAGCCGTTTCAGATCATAGGGAAGATTGTCGCAACTTCCGTTTAATGCAGACTAAATAGTTGCTTCCATTCCTTTCCACTAAAATTTGACAGCCAGAATTACAAAATACTTTGTCTTGATTTTGAATATCTCATTTAATAATCAGTCAAAATTGTGTATGTTTTGCATGAAAATATGATTGAGGTCTTAAAAACGAATGCCACATTATTTTGTTATACAATGTAATGACATCAATACATCTTAAATGTGTCCAAATATCTTTTTTACCTCCTAATTTTGGTTTCAACGCCTTTACTGGCTGTTGTTCAAGACCTCCACCAAAGCTCTCAACCCTTACCTTGTAGGCTTCATTTCATCTGGTTACCACAGCAGATTTATGAAAGATTGAAGAAACATGCCATTTACCAGAAACTCTGAGTTTAAAAAGAGTATTTACAAGACCGTGCTTGACAATTTGATCCATCTAAATCCTTTGAGTCAAACACTCATTCAGTGGCAGTAACTGGAGCCCACTGACAATGAATGATGATGTAGAATCAAAGCTTGCATTTCTTCAGTCAAAGCAATTCTTTAACATTCTCTCACTCTTTCCAGCCCATTTATGCGATCTCATTCATTGCTCCATACAGGCATGATACCCGTCTCAAAGAAACACATAACTTGCGACCTTTTCTTTAAATATTGAACAGATTTAAAGCAAGTTCAGAACTGCAGATATGCAACAGACTCTCAAAAGATTTAACGTCTACATGTATACGTAAAACTATTCAAATGCATGCTGACACAACATGCAGGAAATTACTTTTTGGAAGGTCTGTTTTATGATTAAGACCTAGAGTTAAACAGTTGAGTTTTACCATGTTTGAATCTCTTCAGCTGCTGTCCAGGTCTGGCTAGAGCACTTTTAGCTTAGCTTAGCATAGATCATTGAATCGAATTAGAACATTAGCAACTCAATTTTTAATAATTTTCCCATTTAAAGGTTGACTCCTCTGTAATTACATTGTGTACTAAGACCAACGAAAATGAAATGAAAAGTTGCTATTTTCTAGGTTATTATAACTAAGAACGGTACACTCATCCCATCATAATAATCGAGGAACTTTCCTGCTGTAACGTGGCTGCAATGATATTATGCAGTGCCTGAAAATAGTCCCAAGCTACAGTCGAGCCCGAAATTATTCATACCTTAGGGTATAAATATTTCATTTTCCATCTGTCTTAGTACACGATGTAACTACAGAAGAGTCAATCTTTAAATAGGAAAATTATCGAAACAAAAAAAAAATGGGGGAAGATGCTAATGGTCTAATCAGATTCAATGATTTATGCTAAGCTAAGCTAAAAGTGCTCCTGCCAGACATGGAGATCGGCTGAATAGATTGAAAAATGGCAAAACTATAGCGTTTAACTCTGGGGGACTTGTAAAATAAAAAGCCTATTTCCAAAAAAAGTGTAGTGTTCCTTTAATGTCTAAGCCTGTTTTGCTCACAAACAAACACGCACAATGAAGACATCTTGCCTGGGGAGTGAACGGAACTTAGACTAGAACTTAGTTGTGTAAATAATGAGAGACATGTCAGCGATTAAAGACTGATGATGCAAAACAGAGCAGTGTGACCTTCCAAGAGTATGAGTTTAAAACCATTCACAAAGTTATGAAAATCCCATGTCATGCCCCTTGAGTCAGACTGACCAATTTCACCTGGTGACCAACTACTTGTTCTGGATTTCTCTTAATTCATTACGACAACTGTTGAGCCACATGGCAAAGGGGAATTATGGGAAATAAGAGGAATGCATGCTCATTGATATTCCATCTACTACTAAGGTAGATCAGTCAATTTTTGCCTCTGTACTTTCTTTGTCCTGCACTGGTAGTACAGATGGCGTGAAGCTGTCTGCCATGAACACATGGGAACCAGAGTATGACTGAGATGAGAAGAACAGACAAAGATATAAAAAATGCAGGAAAAGAGGGATAAAAGACTCAAAGTAATCCAGTGTGAGGAATGTAATGATACTTAAAGGGGGATAAAAACAGATCTGAAGGAGTAAAACTGCTGTTTAAATAAGTCTTTAAGCGCCGAACTGGGAGTTAATTTTGTGTTAACGGAGGAAACACAATACACGCTATAAAAAGTTTAATAATAAACCTGTAACAGAGGCAAAGCTAAACAATTTCTGACAGCGAACCATTTACCTTAGTATGTGTAATGCTTTACAATGTAAAAAAGTAGTTATTTCTTCCATATTGTTATTTAACTCCACTGTAAACTACCTGACAAAAGTCTTGTCGTCAATCCCAGTTGTGAGAGCAACAAATAATAACTTGACTTCTAGTTGACCATTTGGAAAAGTGGCAGAAGGTAGATTTTTCCGATGAATCATCTGTTGAACTGCATCCCAATCATCACAAATGCTGCAGAAGACCTATTGGAACCTGCATGGACCCAAGATTCTCACAAAAATCAGTCAAGTTTGGTGAAGGAAAAATCATGGTTTGGGGTTACATTCAGTATGGGGGCGTGCGAGAGATCTGCAGAGTGGATGGCAACATCAACAGCCTGAGGTATCAAGACATTTGTGCTGCCCATTACATTACAAACCACAGGAGAGGGCAAATTCTTCAGCAGGATAGCGCTGCTTCTCATGCTTCAGCCTCCACATCAAAGTTCCTGAAAGCAAAGAAGGTCAAGGTGCTCCAGGATTGGCCAGCCCAGTCACCAGACATGAACATTATTGAGCATGTCTGGGGTAAGATGGAGGCATTGAAGATGAGTCCAAATAATCTTGATGAACTCCTGCAAGAACGCTTTCTTTGCCATTCCAGGTGACTTTATTAATAAGTTATTTGAGTCATTGCAGAGATGTATGGATGCAGTCCTCCAAGCTCATAGGAGTCATACACAATACTTTTGTCAGGTAGTATACTTGCATTATGTTCCTCGTGTATATTTATTAGCAAAATGAGCCAGGAAAAATTACTGCGGCTGTTAAGAAACATTTGATGTTATAAGGAAAATTCCTCAAATTTTGCAACAATAAAAAAGTAATGTATATACATTCTTTTGTTTCAAGCAGGTCACAAAAACAAGTTAGAAAAATGAAATGCTTTCACATTCTCAAAGGTATTGCATTAGCGATTGTAATAATATGAGTTACAGTGGAAAATCTATTTCAAATACTATATAATAATATTTTGTACTATATAATAATGTATTGCAATTTTATCCTTTTGAGAGTGTGTGGATGTTAAAGGTTAAATTTAAAGAATATTTTTAAGAGTGTATGTCAGCATTAATAGAATGCACATTTTGAAGAGCAATACTTCATAAAGTTTACACATTTTTTGTTTCGTTTAAACGTTATACTACTATAATGTATAACCCAAGATGTGTAAAAGAAGAGAGTGTTATGGTCAAACGTATCATTCTCATATTTAAAAATAGAAAAACATTAGAAAATCAGTGCATATACTGTGTTCTGTGTGAACTTGAAGGTTTGTTCATCCAAAAATGAAAAGTCTGTTATTAATTACTTGTCCTCATGTTGTTCCAAACCCCCGAGACATTTGTTCACTTCCGAAACACAAATTAAGATATTTTAGTCTGAAAATCTGAGCTTTCTGACCCTCCATAGACAACAATGGTCTTGAGACGTTTGGTAAGGTCCAGAAAAAGAACCAAAATCATTTCATGTGACTTCAGTGGTTCAACAGTAATCATGCAAAGCTCCAAGAACACTTTGTATGGCAAAACATAAAAACGCCTTTGTTTGCCAATGTTTTCTCTTCCACTTGAGATCAGGGTGTGCATTTATTACAGGCACTACGACACGCAGATTATTATTTTTTTTATGTCAACAGAAGAGACGTTTTTTTTTTTTGTTTTGTTTTTTAAACGATAACCTAGCGTGGCACTGAGTATTCAGCATTTTTAAAAATGCAAAAGTTGGAGTAATGTGCTCGCTTCATTGGAGAGTGGTTTTAGAAGAATGCTGGCATTTTCAGCTGCACAAAAACACTTTGGTGGACAAACGCCATAATGGCAATACATGATACTACTGATAGTAATCTTGCACCTTGACAAATAAGAGAAAACATTGGTGAACTGTTGTTTTTACAGGTATTTTGGAGCTTTGTTACAGTTTAGTTACAATTTTAAGTCACGTGAAAAAATTTTGACAATGTTTTTGGTTCATCTCTGCCTATGTAGGGTCAGAGAGCTCTAGGATTTCATCTAAAATATCTTCAATTGTGTTGAGGATGAATGAAAGTTTCAGCAGATTGAAAGTGAACTAATCCTTTAAGTCAGTGTTTCTCAACCACGTTCCTGGAGGAGCACCAACACTGCATGTTTTAAACGTCTCCTTTGTCACACCCATTACAGGTCTTTCAGTCTCTGCTAATGAGCTGATGATCTGAATCAGGTGTGTTTGGTTAAGGAGACATGGAAATGTGCAGAGCTGGTGGTTCTCCAGGAACGTGGATGAGAAACACTGCTTTAATGGACCTCATGCGTGAAATGTTCGTCGTCTCATGTTTCCCTTCAATGAATCCAATCAGATGCCCTTTAAAATCACTTTATTTCAAACGCAGGATTATTTCACAGTCTCCCAAAGGAAAGCCAATGCTGACTTACACTGGGAATATATATATATTTACAAATAAATATAATGCAAAAAACCCCAAAAAACGACAGTCAGTAAAATAATATGAAAGTTTCAGGTGTGTTCAGTTCAGCAACAGTCAATCAATCATCATCATAACCGCGCACAACTATTACATTACTGACCAATTACAAGCTGTTAAAATGACGCCAGAGACGATAATTACAGTTTGTACATAAATAAATAAAACCTGGAGGGGGAAAAAAGCTGCAAATAATTTCTTAATATTAAAATAATACAAACTCATCACTATTAACCACGATCAATAATAGTCAAATATGGAAAAACAAAAATTGACAGCAGGTAATAGCAGCAGATATTAAGTAACATTACCTTTCAGAGTAACGTTTGTTAAGATGATGACATCACAGCCACGGTGACATCATCAGGAATCTGATTTGGCCCCTCCCACCTGAGAAGACAGTATTTCACAGACCTACCATTTTAAATGTGCGTGCGCATCATGTCGTAAGCAGAACAAATTTAACTTCTAATTAGCTATAGAGACATCGAAATACCACCAGAATGCAGGGCGAACATCTGTTTTTCTCCGTGTAACATAAATCCTTAATTTGTTTTTACTGAATGCATGTACAACAAAAATAACAATTGTGCGCATACTAGAGATTGGTCTGCACCAGTGTTGTGCCTTGTTGTGAGAGCTTGATATGTTGTGTAGTCGCACACGCACAAATTAAACCCTGCCCCTGTTTGTAACATTTCCAGACCCTGCCAAAGTAGGCAAATACAGTGGGCAGCCCAACCCTGTGCAGCGCCCCCTCTGGTACGGAGGAATGACAGCAGAAAGATGATGGAAAGGAGGGAGGAAGAGCGCTGTTACGCCTCTAACCTCCCGGCCAGACACTAGCGATACCGCAAGATCACAGGAACTACAGAAAGAGAGGGAATGCAAAAGACAAGCTTAAGTCAAATTACATGTAAAGGTAATATGGTGTCGTTCTTGTAAGCGCATACGTGCATAAAGAAGTGTGTATGGAGGGGGCTTACCAATTATGATGAGGAGGATGACCACTACCAACGCTACAATCATCTTCATCTGTTAAAGAGAAAACAATAGGGAAAATAGGATCATAAAATGAGTTTTGTTCAAAATAATAAACAATAATGATCTTTAACAGTCGTCAATAGATAGATTACTGTTAATAGATACTAGATTACTGTATTTCTAGAAAGAACTAGCAGGTTGGTAACAAAATATGACGTTGCTGCCATGTTTATAACATGAATAAGCATGTTGCTAGCATGAAATAACATGCCAATGGTGTGTTACAATCACTAAATTTATGCTAGCAATGTGCTAATTCTTGTTAGAAACATGGCAGCAACATTGTATTTTGCTACCAACTTGCTATAAGCATGCTAGCATGAATTAGCATGTTATTATTATTTCCAGCATGAATTAACAAGTTGGTAGAATGAATTAGAACGGTGTTTCTACACCATGGATTACAATGTTGCTAGCATGAATTGCTATGTTGCAACTTTATATCTTGTGTAAATTACAAGGTGGTAGCATGAATTAGCCTGGAGATAACATGCTTCTAGCATGAATTAACATGTTGCTAACCTATTTCTAGCATGAATAATAACCACGTTGCTGGCATGAATTGCCATGTTGCTACTGTATTTCTAACATGAATTAGCAAGCTGGTAACAAAATTGCATGCTGCTGACATGTTTCTAACATGACATAGCATGCTGTTAGCAAGGATTATCATGGTTTTGGTGCGTTTCTGACATTAATTAACATGTTGCTAGCATGAATTAAGCAGCTAGCAGCATGAATTAACATGGTGATAACATTTCTAGCATGTTGGTAACAAAATATGACGTTGCTGCCATTTTTCTAACATGAATTAGCATGTTGCTAGCATGAAATAACATGCTACTGGTGTGTTAGAATCACTAACATAGCAATTCATGCTAGCAATGTGCTAATTCTTGTTAGAAACATGGCAGCAACATTGTATCTTGTTACCAACTTGCTATAAGCATTAATTAGTATGTTGCTAGCATGAATTAGCATGTTGTTACTATTTCTAGCATGAATTAGCTGGTAGTATGAATTAGAATGGTGAGTCTATACCATGGACTAATATGCTGCTAACCTGTTTCTAGCACGAATTGCCATGTTACTACTTTATATCTTGTGTAAATTAACAAGTTGGTAGCATGAATTAGCATGGAGATAACGTGTTTCTAGCATGGATTGAATGAACATGTTGCTAACCTATTTCTAGCATGAATAAGCAAGCTGGTAAGAAAATGGCATGTTGCTGACATGTTTCTAACATGAAATAGCATGTTGCTAACAAGGATTATCATGGTTTTAGTGTGTTTCTAACATGAATTAAGAAGCTATCAACATGAATTAACATGTTGTTAACCTGTTTCTAACATGAATAACCATGTTTCTTACATGAATTAACATTTCTAGCGTGTGTTTAGCATGTTTCTTACATGAAATGACACAATGCTAGTATGTTTCTAGTATGTTTAGCATATTAACAAACAATGCTAGCATGCTTCTAGCATGAATTAACATATTACCATGATGCTAGCACATTTGTACTGTTTTAAATCATGTTTTATTTATTTATTAGAACTTTTACCATGCTTTAACACTTGGCTTATAGTAATATATCACTAAATGGTTGTTGCTAGAAGGGATATAGCTCTGGCTGAAAGATAATGAGTATTATTTATTTTATTGATTAAATTACCCATTACATTGCATTTATCAATGTCTACACCTGCCACAACCCTAAACCTACTCCTCACAGTAATGTAAAAACAGTAAGTGCTGTTGTATAGTGTCACAAAAATGATGCTATATTGATATGTGCATGCCCATGTATCCGCAGCTATATCTCCTCTAGACTTTACCAGACTAAATGGACCAATTTCGTTTTTGGGCCGACAAAACAAACTAAAAGAACAGGACTACATGTGTGAACACACTCTCAGAAGGAGCATATGTATATATAGGATACCTTCATGTCTCTCCACCACATCCTTCTGTGAAGCTGCTTGGCTCTGCAGCTGAACGCTGATGCATTGTCCGATAGGCTTTCTGAAAGTTATGTGACATGACAGGATCAGTGCCAAGGTGGACTTGGGACATACATGTGCCGTTATATAATTTCATAGACCCTTAAAACCATATTATAAGGATAAACATCGTCTCCTGGAGATGCTTGTTGATTTTCAGAATGCAGTTTTGAGATGTTGCAGCTCTGCAACACGTGGGATCAACTGAAACATGTTCAGCCTCATTAGTGCAAGAAGAAGAAGAATCAGTGAAGCTGAGCTCATACCAGCTGCCATTCAACAACACCGCAGAGGATCAATGCTTGTACAGCCAGAAAGACACACAGAACGCAGGTGCCCCTACCAGATGGTTTCTTTCCATTTATGCATGAAAAGGATGTAACATTTTTTTTGATTCACCTTCAGAGCTCAGCACAAAGACAGTTTTGCAGACAGCAGATGGAAAACATTCCCCCTTTGAGAGTGACAATGTCTTCCAGATGCTGCATTATAAAGCTACTTGTTCTCCATTTGCAAACAATGTGGAGGCGTTTCTAAAGCATAAACAATGGATACAAGACACTGAAGCATGTGTCTGAGCTCAGTACAGCCGGTTTAGATTTTTTTACACTAACCAGCAACTTTATCATGCACATTTCTCTAGTACCTGCAGTACGATCTCAAAGGTGCACTACTGGACTGAGATCTGATGACTGTGGAGGCCATTTAAGTTTAGTAAACTCACTAGATGTTTCCAAGAAATGTTGAAAATGGGATTAAAAACATATGCGCACAACGGAGTAGAATAAACTTTTTATCCGATAAGAAAAAAAGTTGCATAAACTATGACGGAAACACATTTACCAAATAAATTCCAGTATGCGCATCAAAAAGTCATTTGATTTAGTTTTAACAGATCATGCAATAACTTTGTAACACATTAATAGACATATCAGCAGACATTATAAAACATCTAAAGTATTGTTTTGGTCATTCTAAAATGCCTTAGCCAAAGTCCATCATCAAATCAATTCAGTATTGTTGACCCCAGAAATCTCTTGAGAGGCTGCAAGTTATTTCACTTTAAGACAATAAAAAGCAATAGAAACCTCTTCATTGGCAAAATTTTTTATTATTAAACTTACACACAGGAGCCTGAAAAAAAAAATGCTCATTTTAGAAGAACATTTAAGATGTAACTTAAAGGCTTTTGCCTCTGAACTCTTCATTTAATGTTTTTTTGGGACTAGTAACTCATTTCAGATCAGCATTGACAAACCCATGCGCAAACATCTTTTGGTTTATTTTTCACATCTGGGCCTGAAATGAGAAAAATACCACACCACAGTGTGGGCCACGAGACATTTTACCCACTATCCTGGCCATATGTCCCCAGGCGGTTCCCCAAACGAAATAACAGAAATGGGACATAACTCACTAGAGGTTCAGGTACGGTGAAATACAAAACTAACAGAAGGTCTTATTCACATCATACTGGGCTTCAGAACAGTTTCCCACAGTCCTCTGGATCAAGTTTGGTCAAGTGTAATGAGCAGTCAAATATGACTGATTGGAAATAATAGTTTGTTTACACATGGCTTTCCCATCTATTCATTTGCAAATACGTGCACAGGCACAAAAATGATTAACATAGGTGTGCGAATCTTTCCCTCATTCGTTAAAAGTTCTACTAAATTGAACTGAAATAGTTCCTATTTTTACAATACTACGTATTCCCAGTCTGAAGAAGAAACTACAGAACTTCTGTGATGGTTCAAGAATCATTTTTGAGTCATGTCTTGATTCTCATGGATTCAAAGGAATGAGCAAGTGCCAAAGGATTAATAATGATCCGTTCACATCAATCTTACCAGATTTATCCTGCAGCTCATCCAGACGTTCTCCACGTTCGATCACTTTAGAGATGTTCTCCTGCATGACGTCAATGACCTCATCAACCTGAGACTGCACCCTGAAGACCAACAAGACAGAGAGAACGACATGAGGGGAACGGTATGGTACTTCCATTTGATTCAGCAGGACATTTTAACAGCTTCTGTGCACACGTTTGAGTCTGTGATTCTGTTATTTTGTTGAGAACCTTTTTTTCTTCTATAAACCATTCGGGATTAAACAAGATATCATTATGACTATGATCTTTTGACCCTGCAATGTCGAGAGGTGGTGAGAATGTTTTGCTAGACATAGTCTAGACACATCCAAATAGTTTGAAATATTTGATCTCACAGGCATGACAAGCAAATACACACCAAATAGCATGTGAGGTATTTAGCTGCTCTCATACACCTGGCACAAGAGCTTGGCATGGCTTTTTGAAGAGGCAGATTAACCTGTAAATGAACTGAGAACAGGATGTTTTGCCCCTTGCTTCTGTGCCTGGATGCCCGCCTAGTACAAACCGTGATCGCACAGGACCTTGCACATCTCTTGCACGTGGGATTGTACCTGCCACGTGCAGCCCTGCTTCCACTTCAATAACCAACAGAGATAAATGAAGTAAGTGCAAAAATCAAAGATGTACACAGAAAGGCAAGAAAAAAACATTAGGAAAATTTCACCTTCCAAGGTTTCCCTATTAAATTCCATTGTTTTATGTGTTACTCTACTGTGCAGCACATGGTTACGTAAACCTGGTGTCGTGTGGCTGCACACACTGGGCGAAGCTCGGTCTCCACTGGGAGAATTACTGCAACACATTAGTATGTACCAAACTTCAGAACAAAGAAAAGCTCACAGTCTGGCTACTACATCCACGTCAGGACCAGAAGAACGTTTGAATATTGGGAGTAGCTGTTTACTTTTGCCTACAAATATTATGTTGTTTCATAGAAACCCAGATGGTTACAGTACTTCCCTTCTTTGCAGACGGGAGGTGTGTTTGTGGGTGGGTGTTTTCACAGATGTCATTATAAAGAGTTACATAAACTCTACCATCACAATGACATGGGCAGTGCTGGTTGAGTCAAGAACTATGATTTCCATAACACCCTGTAAATCTCTAGATATCTGCCTCCACATTCCTAAGCTCAGCTCATCCTACTATTTGGAAATTCCTAATTTTTAAAGTTCTGAAAATAACTACTAAGCTTAAGACATCAAGTCTTGACTTGACAGGTCAATCAACAGGGAGCGATGAAGACCTGTGACACACCAGGGCAAGATGTTTATGCTTATGTTAGTCTGTTTCTTTCTATCCCAAGGTCTACAAAGTCGCCAATCCAACCCATATCCTAAGCAGATGGCTGTTGTGGTCACCTCTGCACAAGACATTTGGCAAGAATAGAAATGGTCGAGTCTGGTTTTTCTCAAGGTTTGTTCTTCACTTCCATCAATTGGTGGAGTTTTGGTTCCTTTCCACTTTCGCCTCTGGCTTGCTTGCCTGGACTGGTGGAGCTGCGCATCGATGGAGTTGCTCTTCAGTGGATCAGCCTTCAGCAGTAACATTTGCCTTACTGTACGTTCACACCAAATGCAGATGAAGCATCAAGAGTGAGTGATTTACATGTTAAGTCAATGCAAAGACGTGATTAGACATCCTGCGGTGATAATCGTGCGAATGATGCTAATTAAGCGAATGACGTGAATTGAGTGAATGACACAGCATAAATTGAGCGTTTGACGTTCTTAATACATGATTCGCACAAATTGCTTGAGTTGAAAAATCTGAACTTTAACGGACATTCACGTTGTGTTAACCAATCAGGAACTTGCTCTAGTAGGGGCGTGATTATGACATAGTGCCTGTTGTTGGTGTCCCAGGGGAAATCCTCCTGTCAAAACAGGACAACACCTTATCAAACTGGGACCGGCTCAGTCAGAAGTACCACTGAAAGCAGCCGTCATCCAGGCATAGCTTCTGGAGGAGCTGAAGAACTCAGAGCTGGGTGCACCTCTGAAGGATCTAATGGACCCAGGCACTGAAATGAATCAAATGAATCTACACTGTTTTCAGCCTTCCTAAAGCACATAAAGCACAGCTACTCTCTCAATAAAATCCATGTTAGCCATTAGCAACGAAACTGCAGTCACAAGGGAGATAGATCCGTGAATGAGGTGAATTTGACGTGCAAATGAAGAATATAAACTCAAAATGTTCACGCGTCTGGTTTAAACGCCCCATAACACTGAACTAAACAGTGACATTTATAATAAACTGAACTGAAGCAGGTTCAATTTACTAGACCTACACCAGCATTTTACACTACTCTCCTGCCTGCCTGAATAGCTGGAATGTTCCAAAACATTTTACATCCACAAACTTTTACTCTCTGTTCTTCATCTATGTTAAGCTGCTCTGACACAATCTGCATTGTAAAAAATGCTATAGAAATAAAGGTGAATTGATTTGAATTTCAAAGAACTAGAGGTGATGAAAACTGACTGTGTTGCCCCATTTCACTCTGGCTGTGTCTGAACAAAAAATCTCTGCTAGAACACACCAAATGGACAACAGCTGATTGAAATGAGAAGTATCTGTATTGTCATTCCACAAAGGGAAACCGGAACTAGTGCTGCACACATACCAACCATAAACAAAGGTAAATATATATATATATATATATATTGTGCTACAAAATCATACGTACTGTCTGATTTTGTCATTTTGGCCTCCAAATCTTGGTCCTGTTGGTCCTCTCCTTTAAAAAAACAACAACAACAAGAGACTGTCATCAAAGCTGCATGCAAACAGTAATTCATGCACAAGATCTGTATATATTTCAATTCAAGGATGATTATGCACAACTGCAGACTTACAGGAAAAAGTCCTCCTCTTCATCAGAGTCTTCCTCCAGTAGGTTCCTCTGCAAATTAAGAAGATGTGCACATCAGGCTGGGCACAACTGGGCATTGTGGGTTTAATTTAATGTTCTGTCTGAACTGAAACCAGGTGTTTGACATAACAGTTAGTCTGAGATTCATTAAATTCTTATTGTTATGTTTACAGTGGTCTGCCAGCCGTCAAGGACAACTGAACACTCTGAAGGGCACAATGTGTGATGCTGGTTTACTAGAAAATAATTCACTCTGAGGTAAACCCGTTTAGGACACAAACTCCTACAAGGAGACACCGCTGATGAACAAAGAGATATAAACTCCATGCGGTCTGCATTCAATTACAGATCTGGAGGCATCTAGTTGACCTCCCATTAGTTTTGTTGTAACATCCATGACTGATCACATACCTCAGCTGATCATTTCAACATCCCCATGACTAATGTTATATAACTCTCCATAACTGCATCCAGACCTGTGAAACTTTACTAAAAATCCTTTTGGAAAATTCCATGCTACCTTACCAGGAAAAAAAAACATGGAAAAGGAACAATAAATGACATTTTTCTATTTTAAAGCTATAAATGTAATGGAAATGCATGGCTAAAAGCATCTCCAAATTTTACTCCCACTATATATTAAGTTGCCTTATCTACTAGATACTTACATTAAAAAAAAAAACAAAAAAAACTATGCACTAATTGTATTTATATTGTATTACACAGCACTTATAGTGTTATTAAGGTCAGGGACAGGTTTGTTGGCATGTTTAAGGGTGGGTTAAGTTATAAGGATTGGGTCAACTATGTATATGTAATTACAGAATTTAATTACAGATTTAACTACACGCAGTTAATTAAAAATACATATACAAGTACAATGTAAAAACAGGTATGCATGTATATAATAAGTGGATTGTACCAAATTACTAATTTAAATGTTAGTACACAGTAGTTAAGGCCACTTAATATTCAACAAGACTTGTGATGTTTAAACATGCTGATGTTCCATAAGATCTACGAGTGATGATGAGAATCTCAAATCACTATCGTCACTACTGATTTATTTATGACCTGTCGCAGGTTAAATGGTTTGGAAATGACTTCATTAAAAAGTAATAATGTTCAATTGCCTTATCTAAAATATCTAGTTCTACAGATTCAGCTCAGCCAAGGCAGATTTATTATAAATGACTTGATTATAACACGGACTCAAAAACATAATTCGTCTATGTCCATAAGGAGTGAGAATCTATACAAGTCTCCACGATACGATATTATCACAATACTTCTGTCATGATGCAATATTGTTGTGACTTTATTACATTATTACATTTTCCAACTTCACACAGTGTCCCCAAAGGAAAACGTTTTGTTTTGAACTAAACAGAAACATTGCTCAGTTTATTTATCTTACTCTTCTGTCTCTGTTTTGCCAGTGTTTATAACCATGTCCTCTGGTTACCATTGAAACAGTCGCAAAGGAGATTGGTGTCATGCCAATCGTTGCGCATGCGCAGTAGCTAGAGCGAACTGGAAATAAATGCATTTTAAATGTAATAAGGGCTTAAGCAACAACAGCAATGGGTAAGTTCAGATTGTGTTGCTGATTTTAAATATGTAATTTAATTATAAGTTCAGCGAGCAGTTTTCGAGATTTCAGGATACTTGGGCGAACAAGATGTCGCAAATATGGCCGCAGAGTGACCAGATTTCCTTGAAAGAGACTTTGCTTGAAAGTATTCGAAAGTGGACAAAAGAGATACCCTGGTAACACTTTAAAATAATGGTCCATTAGTTCATGTATTTACTAACATGAACAAATAATTAGTAATACATTTATTACTGTATTTATTCAACTTCGTTAACATTAGGTAATGTTATTCAAGTTAAATGCACTGGGAATTACATTAACTAACGTTAACAAGCACAACTTTGGATTTTGATAATGCATTAGTTAATGTTGAACTATGATTAATAAATGCTTTACAAGACTATTCATACCTAATGTTAGTAAATACATTAATTAACGGACCATTATTCTAAAGTGTTACAGATACATTTATAGAAGCCAAGTGTGAACGGTAAAGTGACTCTATTGTCCATCTGTGATTGTATCGAAGAAAACACACCTTAATACCAGGGGTGAACTGTGAACAAGGCCTCAGAGTACAAAGTCTGGTAATTTTCCAAGCATTTCAGGATAATTCCTCACCGTCAAATAAACACTGCTGTTTTTAAACAGCCTTTCAGAGGTCTGGCAACTGCATGAAGATTTTAGGAAAATTCAATCAAATGATTCAGTACGCAGGAAATGAGTAACTAACTTTAAATTTCACGTTAGACTTCACATAGCTCTGCAATAGCTCATTTCCAATCAACACTTTACAAGAGGATATTTAAAAAAACAAGAACCTGCTCTTTTTACGGGTCACTGTCAGTGGTGTTATATAACCGGCACGTGTAAAGCCACATTCGTCTCAGCTCGTACACACTCTTATTCTCTCACCGCTGCTGAGTTCAAACGTCTATGAGAGGCAAATTAGAGGAGACTTTGTGTTGGATTTGCTAATGTCTGAATCCTCCAACAGTACTAATACATCAGTCGGGAGTTGCACCCAAGTGAAATACACAAGGTTATCATATTCTGGCATTAGCATATTTCTTTTTGACTGTAAGGGCTGGCAGGGTTTTTTTAATGACTGAGTCTGTAGGACTGGCAGAAGATGGAGACATTGAACGTCAATAATGAGATCAGTACTGACAGATTCTTGGGAAGGGCTCCGCTAGTTTGAACCCCCCCCTGCGTGAGCTAATGCCTTTTACATGATGACATTTGTCTTCGTTTTTAAGTTGACTTTTCCGTTCGCTGCTTGATTTTGTTATTCAGAAATAGAGTTATGGATGTTTGCCTTTCTCTACCACTCAAAAGTCTTTTTTCGAATAAATTGTGCTCATCAAGACTGCAACTCTATGCTAAAATAAACAGTAAAACAGTAATGCTGTGAAATGTATCCAGTGCTCTGTTGAAATTCTTGCTTCTGATTGGCTGGGAGGTGTGCTATATAATTGTTGAAATTCTTGATTCTGATTGGCTGGAAGGTCTGCGATATAATTGTTCATTCCATGGTCTGTTGAAATTATTGATTCTGATTGGCTGGAAGATGTGCAATATAATTGTTTATTCCGTGGCCTGTTGAAATTGTTGCTTTTGATTGGCTGGAAAGTGTGCGATATGATTGTTTATTCCGTGGTCTGC
>CAIGQV010019171.1:3644425-3657553 GCA_903798115.1 Danio jaintianensis
GGTGTGCTATATAATTGTTGAAATTCTTGATTCTGATTGGCTGGAAGATGTGCAATATAATTGTTTATTCCGTGGCCTGTTGAAATTGTTGATTCTGATTAGCTGGAAGGTGTGCGATATAATTGTTTATTCCATGATCTGTTGAAATTCTTGCTTCTGATTGGCTGAATGGTGTGCGATATAATTGCTTATTCCATGATCTGTTGAAATTCTTGCTTCTGATTGGCTGGAAGGTGTGCGATATAATTGTTTATTCCGTGGTCTGTTGAAATTCTTGATTCTGATTCGCTGGAGGGTGTCCCTTATTTAATGCACAGGTAGTTCCTGTCAGTTTTGATCACAGTTCTAAATAAATGTGCTTCCCTCAAACATTAGTAGTAACCATAGACACTTACTAACAGTTGATGGAGTCTTCATTCCTCTGTGTAATGCTTTAACAGGCAGCTGATGTTGATCAACCAACTTGAAAATATTCTCCCAAAAATTTGCAAAAAGGCAGCTAGCACATGTTACTATGAGTTATTAGATATCTGCTTCACATCAGGTGGTTCTTTACCTCCAATTAAAATCCTTTAAAGCCCAGCAAACTGCTTATTAAGCTTTACATATATTGTAAATGTAAAAATGAATTAATTATTGGAATAAAATTATAAATTGTAACAGTCGTTTATTCTTGTTATTGCAGATCTGCATTTGAGCAGCTGTTAGATGGTTCATTGGAAAACATTCTAATATGATGATTTGATGCACCAAAGCAAGTTATTTATTATTAATGTTGAAAACAGTTGTTATATTTTTATGAAAATCTACATTTTGGGGCATTCTAGATTAATAGGAAATTCAGAAGAGCAGCAACATTATCATAACAAATGAGAGATTCTAAATTAACAAACATCGTAACCGATTTAAAACAAACAACATATTTATATTATTTATTACATTTTAAATATACAAAATAATGATAATAAAAACTGAACAATAACCGTAAATTAAAAGTGTACTGCAGAACTTTTTGGAGAGTCTAGATGGTTTCTCTTTAGTAGATGATGAACATTGAAAGTATTTTATTGCTCTAATATAATTTAATAGTATTTATTTTAGTTGTTGTTCATTTATTTATTTAGCATTTCTTATACAGATTTTTCTTAAGTGTACAGTTATTTATTTATTTATTATTTTTTGTTAAAATATTCGCTTTTAAAAACTAAACCATTGTCTCAAACTGTACGAACATGTTTGAAAACATTCATTTATTAATTTTCTTTTTCGGCTTAGTCCCTAATCAGGGGTCGCCACAGCGGAATGAACCACCAACTTAAGCCTGGTTTATACTTCTGCGTCGAGTGATCGCGTGACCCACGGCGCATGCAATGCGCATAGCCGTGCATTTATACTTCTGTGCGCTGTTTGTGTTGCTCTGCAATAACACTTCCAAAACGCTAGCTGGGAGTGGGGTTTTTATGTTCCTCTGTGTCAAGTTTCTTTGCTGGTGTTTTGTTTTTTCTGAACGCTACCTTAATGTAGAAGTAGCTTAAACTCGCTCATTTTGAGGCGGGAACCAGCGGACGTGCAACAACTTTAATCATAAGTTAAACACAAAACAAAAGTTTCCATCTGTAGCTCCTTCATGGGACTTTACACTTGTAAACACTCGCTCCATCGGGCTCGCGCGGCTCTCACCCCCGCCCACACTCGTCAGCGCTACCAAGCCGACCAATCACAGAGCTTGCGCTACGCGTCGTGTAGTTAAATTTTTTTGAGAGGTGCGAGTCAGTGTCGGCCACGGCGAGAGCTATGCGACCCCGCGCAGGCTGCGCCGGAGCATACGTGTGCGCTTGACGCAGAAGTATAAATCAGCCTTTATCCAGCATATGTTTTACGCAGCGGATGCCTTTCCAGCCGCAACCCAACACTGGGAAACACCCATACACTCTTGCATTCACACACATACACTACGGACAATTTAGCTTACCCAATTCACCTATAGCGCATGTCTTTGGACTTGTGGGGAAAAGCGGAGCACCTGGAAAAAAACCACGCGAACACGGGGAGAACATGCAAACTCCACACAGAAATGCCAACTGACCCAGCCGGGGGTCGAACCAGCGACCTTCTTGCTGTGAGGCAATCGTGCTACCCACTGCACCACCGTGACGCCGTTGTTTGAAAACAAAAACTTCCAAAAAAAAGTTTGCATGGGCCAAAAAAAACACATTATTTTTCATTTAAAGAATCAAACTGATGTTTCATGTTTTTGTGTGTATTTGTCTGTCTGTCTGTTTCATTTCTTTCCCACCTCAGTTTATCCTCTACTATTATGACATGTGGCAACTGCTTGACAGTGTTAAGAACAAATAGCTCTCTGTAGGGCTGTACAGCATTGGAGTTGAAATGTTGTGTGTAAATGCATGTACTAACATAAACACTGCTGTCTAAGTGAGTTGTTATGCAAGAACACATTTATGTGTTCTACAGAATAGCTGTTTATTCCTCCTGTAAACAACATAAACTGATCACAGGGGTTCACACGGGGGTTGTAAAAAGTGCTGAGAGGATTGGCTCTGGTCAGCTAAAAGCACTGTAGACTTTTCATATCCACGTTGGCATCACCTCCGGTTAATCTATATGGTAAGAATTGACTCAGTGACTTACCCGCTCGCTGCGAATGGAGCCGGTGACCTCATCATCGTTCAGGTGCCGCTTGAATTTCGGGGGCATGCTGGGGTCGAGCTGCTCCTCCCTCTCTGGCTCCCTCTGCAGGCAAAACACAGAAAACGCTGTGGTGATTCAGTCTACATTTGTCTTTTAATCTTTTTGTTTTGCTCATAATAAAATAAAAATAATAATAATTATAAAAAGACCCCTAGAGTTAAAATGTTTAGTTTTGGCATTTTTTAATCCATTTAGCTTAGCTTAGCATAAACCATTGAATCGGATTAGACCATTAGCATCTCACTCACACAAAAAAGTTCAAAATAGAGTTTCGATAGTTTTTCTATTTAAAGCTTGACTCTTCTGAAAATGAAAAGTTGCTATTTTTAGGCTGTTATGTCTTTTTCTCACTCGTAATAAAATTATTTCAACCTAAATAATATTTTTAAGCCTATTTCATGCCCGGTCAACCAGAAATGATTTAAAAAGAACCCTTATCTTTGGGCCTATTTGCAGTTACGACCAGATGGCAGTATAATATCTTTTACAAATGGGTTATTTATTATTCTAATTATGTAATATAGGTAATTAGCTTTTTTATTAAAGGAACACTCCAATTGTTTTGGCAAAAGTCTCCTAGAGTTAAAAAATTTTGTTTTGGCATTTTTTTAATCCATTCAGCCAATCTCTTTTAGCTTAGCATAAACCATTGAATTGGATTAGACCATCAGCATCTCGCTCACAAATTTCCAAAAAGAGTTTTGCTATTTAAAGCTTGACTCTTCTGTAGTTACATTGTGTACTAAGACTGACGGAAAACGAAAAGTTGCTATTTGTAGGCCGATATGTCTTTTTCTCTTTCTTTTTTCCCTCATAATAAAATCATTTCAATCCAAATAACATTTCAAGCCTATTTCATGCCCAGTTAAGCAGGAATTATTTAAAAATAGCCCTTATCTTTGACCCTATTTTGCAGTTACGACCAGATGATGGTATAATATTGTTTACAAATGGATAATTTATTTATTATTGTAATTATGTAGTATAATTAATTAGCTTTTTATTAAAGGAACACTCCAATTGTTTTGAAAAAAGTCCGCTAGAGTTAAAAAGTAGAGTTTTGGCATTTTTTTATCCATTCAGCCAATCTCTTGTAGCTTAGCTTAGCATAAACCATTGAATCAGATTAGACCATTAGCGTCTCACTCACAAATAAAATTCCAAAAAGTGTTTCGATAATTTTCCGATTTAAAGCTTGACTCTTAGGCTCTTTAGGCTCATACGTCTTTTTTCTCTCTCTTTTTCGCTTATAATAAAGTCATTTCAATCTAAATAATATTTTAAGCCTATTTCATGCCCGGTCAACCAGAAATTACTTAAAAAGAACCCTTATCTTTGTGTAATATAGGTAATTAGCTTTTTTATTAAAGGAACACTCCAATTGTTTTGAAAAAATTCAGTTACAGTTAAAAAGTTCAATTTAGCCAATCTCTTTTATCTTAGCTTAGAGTAAACCATTGAATCAGATTAGACCATTAGCATCTCGCTCACAAATAAAATTCCAAAAGTGTTTCGATAATTTTCCTATTTAAAGCTTGACTCTTCTGTAGTTTCATCGTGTACTAAGGCCAACAGAAAATGAAAAGTTGCTATTTTTAGGCCCATATGGCTAGGAACTATACTCTCATTCTGGAATAATAATCAAGGAACTTTGTTGCATTATCATGGCTGCAGCAGGCGCAGTGATGTTAAGCAGTGCTGTTACCTAGTTACCAAGCTGCGTACTTTTTTCAGGTGTAATACCATTGTACCTGCTCCAATGATATGGTAAGTTTTTGTTTGTTGCTATATAAACTATTTATCTTAAAAAATGTCATTCAGTCTCTTTGCTCAGGGAAAAAAAACTCAACAGGACACATTCTATTACAGAAGAAAAACCGTAAAGCTTTATTATTTTGATGCTTTAAAACCGTTTTTTTGGTCTTTGACCCATGTACCACAGCAATCTTTGCAATTCTCATCTGTGGCCACAGATGTGTGTTTATCAGCTGTTTTACAATGCCTTCAGAAGTGACTTGTTAATACTGGTTCAGTCTGTTCTTTAAGTCTTAATTTAGACCAGACTGTGACCTTAGAGGAAACTCAATTATAGTGACCACATATCTGAGCACCAGACTGTTAGCCGGTTCATTAGATTGAACTTTAGACCATAAATCTGAACTACTTTTAAGTAAATCCATCGTAAGTCAGACTTGGGGAGAGACCACCCCGTTTTATTTAACTAGTTTGGCCATGGGGATAAATCCGGCCACACCATCACTAACTGTAATGTGCTGCTTGCAAACATCAAACACAGCAGTTAAAGACGAGCTTTGGGAGTTGATGTTAAAGTCATAACAGGCGCATTTGCTTTATGTTGACACAGCAGTCCATATATGTTAAAAACATTTGGTCGTTCTTTTACAAACCTGTTGCCTATAGCTTTCAAGTCACAGAAGGTTTTTCACCTAGAAACTACCAGATATGAAAGTTTAATCTTTACATATGAAGCAGCACTGACAGTTTTTTTTCTTTCATACTGACTCTCTGATGAACAGTTTCTGGCAACAAACATTAAGGTTCTTAAAGGGATAGTTCACCCAAAAATTGAAATATTCTGTCAGCGTTCACTCTCGCTCCACTTGTTCCAAACCTGTTTGACTTTCTTTCTTCTGAAAGACACAAAATAAGATGAAACCTGTAACCATTGACATCCATAGTATTTGTTTCTATGGATGTCAATGGTTACTGGTTTTCAGCTTTCCTCATAATATCTTCTTTAGAGTTCAACAGAATAAAGAAACTCAAATATTTAGAACCATTTGAGGGAGAGTAAATACTGAGTTCATTTTCATTTTTGGGTTTTATTTCTGGGTTTGAATTACACCTTAAAGGTGCAGTATGTAAGTTTGACACCCAGTGGTTGAACGAGGTATTGCACTCCTGGATCAAAACACAGGCAAGCGTAGGTTGCCAGATTGACATAAGTGTGCCTGAAAGCTGATTTAAATCGTGTTCTATATAAAAGCAACGGCACCCGATAGAAGAAATATTTTCATGTTAAAAGGAGTTTTTGTTCTAACCAACACCTCGAATTGATATATTAGAAATGGCTTCAATTTCTTGCAGCTGAACAACTGACAACTGACAATAATCACCTCAGGTACACCTCATGTGCTTTATTCAGTGTTAAATGCTAACAATGTGAGTTTGAATGCCATTTTACATGACATTTATTGCCAAACTACTGAAAGCAGCAGCAGATAGTTCACCTCAGATCTTGAAAATAAAATAAACCGTTTGAAATTGAACTTTAGAACTGTGAAATAATGCAAACCAACACATATCAGTGATTCAGCATCTACATTTAATAATGTTAAAGAGGTTTAATATGTATTAATTAGATTGTAAACCTTACCATTTCGTTGGAGTGCAATAAGTGCACTATTCTGTGCTTCTGAATGGCTGTTTCGTATGGTGCAAACAGCCAAATTGCTTATCACTGCAAATCTCATCACGTAGCATGTTGTTAGGACACAGGGTTACATCGTAACCTGCTCACCTAATGTTTACGTTCATAATATTTATATTATTTGCTAATTAATAACCTCATGTGGAACTCTGAATCTGCGTCTCATTCACGGATGCATGCTTTGAGAGCCTTTCTGAATGAATGAATGAAATACGCTGTTTTCCTACAAGGCAACCAGGGGTGCTGAAATATAATTGGGTAAAGTGGCAGTTGGCGGGTTAAAAGAACCAAAACAAAGGTAGCATTCCGGCACATAACAGACATTTTCAAAGCAGAATATCTGACTTCAGCATTGTTTTTTAGATAACCAAGAATGTTCACTTAGCATGTTTCTTAAATATCTGCAAACATATTATGGTATTTTTATGCTTTAGAAGAGTCAAAAACTTACATACAGCACCTTTAAAGCCTTTTAAGCAAAATCGAAGAAAGAACTGAAGTGGCATTATTTTGAATAAACTCAAGGCTAAAACTAAATTTGTATGGGGATAGTTTCAGAAATTTCAAACAACTGAGCCTTCTGGGAAAAACAAAAAAAACAATTTGGCTGGTAAAAACCTTTAAATTTCTTTTGGTTGTCAATGATTTCATTATAGGTTGGTGTGCGGTTCTGAGGCTTCACCTTCTTGTTCTGTAATTCCATTTTGTTTTCTAAAATTCTAATTAAAAGCATCATTGACCCTGGTTTAAAACTTGACCTAGAAACACATATCCACATAACAATTTACAGGCCCTTTCTTAAAGGAATAGTTATTAAATAATAAACTCAAATCACTGATCACTCAACACTGTCATATATCATGTGTCAGGTCAGAGGTCAGCAAGACTTTTTCTAGAATGAGCTGTCGCCAACCATCATAAGTCAGTGATTTGAGTGTATAATTTAAAAATGTGAAATAGTTTTGTTACAAAAACACATCGATCTGATTCAACCCCCTGTTGGCGTATGGGTTTAGTTTTGCGACAGATTTATGTGCTTTCGGAAGCTTAAAAAAAAGGGCCACTACCCGACACCATTATACAGCATGGAAGAGCCAGGAATACATTTGAAACTACTCAATTATACTACAATGATGCTATAATGAATCAGACTTCCCAGCACTACTTGAGTCATTCTGACTGGGAGAGTGACTAATGCAAAACACAATATGAGAGAATACACGGATGTAGTAGTCACACTACATCGACTGAGAAAAAAAATTGTTGTTAATAGAAAAACTACGCAATTTTAACAGCCAAACTACTGTAGCTCTGCTGAAACAAGTAGTTTGACTTTGGATGCAGCTTCACTAGATTTAGCGAGCATGCAATAAAAAAAGGTGTTCATCTAAATAATAAATAACCTTGAACAGATGTCACATTTAAACTGCAAAGACCACGAAACATGGCACAAAAATACCACAATATGCTATTTTTATGCTATTCTCTACTTTAACAGGTTAAAAGAAAAACAGCCCTTTTCAAAATAAGCTCATTTTACAAGTCCCCTGGAGGTAAAAATAGGAGTTTTACCATTTTTTTAGTCCATTCAGCCAATCTCCGGGTCTGGCAGTAGTACTTTTAAGCTTAGCTTAGCATAAATCATTGAATCGGATTAGACCATTAGCATCTCGCTCAAAAATAAACAAAGAGTATCAATAATTTTCCTATTTAAAGCTTGACTGTTTTGCAGACTATTTTAAGTTGCTATTTTCTAGGCTAATATGACTAGGAACTATACTCTCATTCTGGCATAATAATTAAGGAACTTTGCTGACGTACCATGGCTGAAGTTGGCACAATGATATTATGCAGTGCGACTGGCACATGATCCCTGTGCAAGCAGGTGGTCATGTTGGAAGTTACCTAGCTGGGAACAATTTTAAGGAGCAGCAGCCATGGTGCAGTAGCAAAATTCCTTGATTATTACACTGGAATGAGAGTATAGTTCCTAGTAATGTCAGCCTAGAACAACAGCTAATTTTCTCTTTCATCGACCTTAGTACATGATGTAACTACAGAAGAGTCAAGCTTTAAATTATAAAGTTATCAGAAATGACTTTGGCGATTAGTCATTTTTGAGAGAGATGCTAATGGTCTAATCCGATTCAATGATTTATGCTAAGCTAAGCTAAAAGTGCTCTCGCTAGACCTGGATATCGGCTAAATGGATTCAAAAACGGTAAAGCTGTTCAACTAGTGACTTGTAAAATGAGCCTCGTTTTGTTTTTGTTTTTAAGTGGAGTGTTCATTTAAATAAAGCCATTTCCTTCCTTCAGCCACTGTTAAACATACTCAACTGAAACTCTATGTCTAGTACCATTGAGTCCACTGTCCTCTCTGAGACTGCTCTCTGCTTCTCTTGCTGGAAGAGCTGCTGGAAAACGGCTTCTCCTTTATCCAGGAGCGCAGGAGAGCGTTCCAGAAAGCAGGAGTGGGGAAAGAGAGGCTGGGGACAGGGAACGAGAGGGAGGGAGGAGAAGGAGACATGAGGTTTGAGAGAAAGAGAGCAAAGAAAGGTAAATAAAAGTGCCGAGACAGAGAAATACACAGAATCTAACCATCATCCACTAAGTCCAATCCAGCTTTCAAGCAGGCGCGTGTGACAAAATCAAATTCTCTCTTATTTTTATAACAAATATTGGTTAAAAGATGCCTTACCCATAATCACAGTTAGCCTACATTTAACCAAGGCAGTGAGGAGGAACCATATGATTTTACTTGTGCTTCCAACTCTGGTGCAAACATTAGAATGATTTCATTTAACCATACAAGTTAAGTGTTGCAGAGGTTACTGTTCACGTCAGGTCAGTACGTTTATGATTATGATAGACCCTTTGTTTGGGTCTAAACTGACCCATTGATCTTTCTTTTATGCCTCTAAAAAATCATTAGACTTTTAAGTAAAGCTTATGTTCCATGAAGAAATTTTGTAAATGTCCTACCATAAATATAGCAAAATGTAATTTTTTATTAGTATTATTCATAGCTAAGCACTTAATTTAGACAACTTTTAAGACAAATTTTCTCAATATTTTGATTTCTTTGAACGCTCAAATTTAGCTAGGCCTTTACAATATAGTTTCAGCATTAACTCTGCAATGTGCGCATCCACAATGGTCACATCGCAGGATCTGCAATGTCAAGTCAGGATTTTAGTTGATCAGCTCCACAGTTCAGAACGTTGAGGAGCCATTGTGAAGTTTAACCTTAATAGAGTGACTTTTAAGTGTTTTTAAAGACTATGATGGTAAGATTTCAAGCTTATTTAAACCATTTGTGTATAAGTAATTATAATGTTTGTAGCTTTAACAAAGATTATTTCATTTTTTATACAATGGAGACTATACAGTGTTTTTTAAATTTATATTTGATTATTCAATTTCTGTATCTAAACACAGTTAGACTCTCCAGAAAACCTTACCGCACTGCCTATTTCATTTGTCTTTGCTTTATTACATTCATCTATGCTTGTAATTTATATATTTTATGCCCTAGAAAATCATCAACCTAGAAAAGCATCTGGATTTAAAAATGATGATTTTTTTTCCAAATAGAGCAATTCAAGTCATCTGATTAAATTATATTCATATTTCAATATCTATCGCAGAAAATCTTTTTTTTCCCCAGTATTGTGAAACCTGCACACAGAAATAAAGGTACAAAATCGGTCACTGGGGTGATACCTTTTCAAAAGGTACACTTTTGTACCATACGTGTGGACATTTGTACCTTTAAGTTACTATGGGGTTCACATTTGTACTTTTTAGGTATTAATATCTAACTTTAAGGACCTGTTAGGAACAAAAATGTACCTTTTGAAGTACTGCCCCAGTGACAGATTTTGCACCTTTATTTCTGAGAGTGTGGGCCAAATATTGTCCTATCCTAACAAACCGTACATCAGTGAAAAGCTAAATTATGGGGGATGGGGACGGACACATTAAGGCCCCAGAAAAGATACCGGAACAGAGATACTCATACTCAACAAGATACTCATGCACCCCATTTGGCCCACCTTAAACTTTCGATTTGTTAATCTAGCCCTTAAATAATCTATTTTTAATAGCCCTGTTGTAAACTCTCATTTTATGAAATATACATGGACAAAAAAATAAACAAATAATACAAATTCTCACTCACATTAGATGTAAGCCAACAATTAAGAGTCTATGACTGGATCCTTGTTGCAGTTATTATTATGTTTCTGGCTTGTTAGAAGTTGGCAAGAATTCTTAAATAAGGAAAAAGCTTTTTGTTTTACTAAATGACCATGTCGAAAGATATACTGATGAACATATTCCAAGAAGACAATGCCAAGATTCATCAGGCAAACTATGAAAGATGCAACACTTAAAAGAGCTTTGTAAAATTGCATAACACAACTTTCGAAAGAATCTCTTGACAGATCCACCCTGTAAAGATGATCTTAAAAATGAACACTAATGTCTGACCCTGAGGTAGATCACTCTGTAAAGTCAATTCCAGCATCTCCAAGACTTTCAGTGAGGTTCAAGTCAACTGGTGGTCAGTTCAGATGTGAAAATAAAGCCATTCACAATCTGAGCACTATGAATCTTGTAATTGTCATCCAGGAAATGTCTTCTGACAGGGTTGTTTAAGAAATAACTGCATCAGTTTGGTTTAAAAGAATTGCTGCTCAACATATAACACACCAGAAACCATTAAAGCACTGCAATAAAGATCCAATCATAGACTGTTTGCTTACTTACATCTAAAAAGTGACTTTTTTTGGTGTGGAGTTTTTAATTTTTAATTTTGTTGAGACTAAAATGATCACCGTATATTGGAATGACAAGAATAGGATTAAATGACTTTTGTTTTGTAAACTAATTCTTCAATATTTGGGTTTTAAATCATTAATTACATATGTATTATGGACATCATTTTTTAAACTTTTAATGAGTAATGGTCAAGTGGATGGATGGTCGGAGAGATGGATGGATGGATGATCGGATAGATGGATGGATGGATGGATGGATGGATGTGACTCTGGACCACAAAACCAGTCATAAGTGTTATTTCTTAAAATTAAGTTTTTTTACATCATCTGGAAGCTGTAAAATAAGTTTTCCATTGACATATACTTTCTTATGATCGGACAATGCACATTACAAATAATAAAAAAAATAGAGTTTTGATATAGGAAATATACAAAAACATGCGTTTAATTGATCATTTTAATGAGTTTTGGCATAAAATAAAAATGCATAACTCCGAAACACTGCCAACAATTTACCTGTGAACTTAATACTGGTTTTGTCATCCAGGGTCACAAATGAGAATAGATGAATGGGATGGACAAAAGTTTGGACTGGAAATGTTAATAAGGACAACTGAAAGCAGAAATCTGTCCCCGCTGTTGTCAATACAAACCACCAAATCCACAATGAGCATTCTGACTGCAAACTGTTTACAGACGTAACAAGTGACCCCACTGATTAAAACCTCCACATGCATCATGTTGTCACGGAACAGCTCATAAACAAAACCAACAGGTTAGGCATCATTCCAGCATTTTCTCCATCGCTGCCACTAAATGATTTATATAAAAAGCACAGGTCAGGGAACAGCTAAAAGAAACACTGAGATCACTAACACATGATGGGGCTTACATAATTCAGGAAATAAGATAGCCTTGATTTTCTGTGGAGACTCTTTAAATAACTCAGTCTAAACTAATGACAGTCACAAAATCACTGAGTAGAATAAAGAGAGAAACTGAACTGAAACGGATAGACTCAGCATTCAGTGAACAATACGAGACTGGGAAAAAACGGTTCATTCATTTGTCAAAATACTACAGTGTAGATCACGATTCAATGTGTATTTGGCTTTCCGAATGCTCACCATTTGCAATAAAAACCTCATAAACATAATCGTTTTCAAGCAAGGATTTAACTGTACATTAGTGCAACTTTTCAAAATAAATAAGATAAAATATAAAACAGCTAACTTAATGTTCCTGGCAAGCAACTGCTACACAGAGCTTTATGCTAGTCAACGATGTAAACACTATGCTAATCGGAGATCGAAGCAATTGACAAGACGTGGTTTTGTGGAAAAACGAAAAAGCGTGAAATTGAATAATCGTGTTTGCATGACGATTAGTTGAGGAATGGAAACACTGAATTGAAAACAGATGGGATGACAGCTAGCATGACGGCTAACACCTCTGGCTACATCACTGACCGCTACACAAACACTTCCATGCAGGCCTCGAGAGCCACTACTCCGGCTGGTGTACCTCAGAGATCCTGCTTTTGTCGATTAATGTCTGGAGGAACCGCGTCGGTGTGTTTGTAATCCTGCTGATCTGTGTGCGATGGGATGCTGGGACGAGTGCTGAATGCTGTCTCTCCTTCGGCTCTGAAGCGGAAGTCAGAACAGCTGGACTGATTGTGTTTCCTACAGACGCATCATCATCGCTGCCTTCATCACCACCAACATCTTTTGATAAAATACTACAACATCATCTTTCGAGGTAGTGTGCTGTAACATACCTGGAAGAGAGTGATAAGTCATTTGTCATATTTGCCAACATACCGTTCAAGTTCTTTTAATATTGTTATTTGTAGTTTTCTGCAGTGAGCAATCGTTTCTCTAATGTTGACATTACCAATGATTTCTGTATTAGGGATTATTTGTCACATAATGATAAAATGACATATTTCTTTGTGAATTTTTATACATGTCTTCACCTGTAACTTGTTTAAATGGTACCGAGTACAACTGAGTACGAACCTCTTTTTATCATATAAGCTCTTGAATGGTAAAAGTACCGTATATTTTAGGGTAATTTAAGTCTGATTGAAAATATGTATAACCAGTATTGTTACTTATTTGTTCTTTTGCAATGTCTGTCTATCTATCTATCTATCTATCTATCTATCTATCTATCTATC
>CAIGQV010019171.1:3658819-3669861 GCA_903798115.1 Danio jaintianensis
AAACCCAACTCTCACAGTTATTAAAGTCTACACCTACCCCAACCCTAAACCCAATTCTTTTGTGAATCTGAAATACATTACTTAGGCTGCGATTTGTCACACTGTACATGTCATTTACACATCCTTCTTGTACATGGGAGGGGGGGTTGTCATATAAAACACCCTGTGATTGACTGACCTTAACTGTAAATATGGAGATTAACAGGTGTGTATTCAGTTTCAACTCATAGACACTTATAAGTATTTTTATAGTATATATTTGGTGTTGCGCAAAGAACTGCATGAAAATAATCCTTTATTTGTTGATAATATATCCCTGTAAATATCATTAATGTGAAAAGGAATAATAGTTGTCGGAGTTAAACTGTCCTGTAATGTTCATTTTACCTAGAAACCGCAGTCAATCGTATGTTAAAGAATGTTTTTGAGGTTTCACAAAAATGTACACTGAATAACATATTTACTCCTTGAGACTCGTCGGTTGTTTCATTTTCAGATTCCTGTGAGACACTGAAGGATATGGAAAACCAGTGGGAAAAAATCAGGATATAAACAGTGAGAAGTTTGACTTATTTGGTTTGAATATTCCACTAAGTCACTGGACTCAAGATGTTCATGTAACTCAAATTGAAATATTTTGACAGACAAAACAGCATTTGGTACTGAAATTCAGCTACAGTACCTCTTAACCCTTCATGTTACAGTGGAAAAAATGCAGGGTTCCCAACACAAGTCCATTAAGGTAACTTAAATGTAAGTGGATTAAACAAAACAATTAAGTTGTCCCCCCCAAAATCTCAAGAATTGTGTTGTTTCAGCTCATTTTAAATATGTAGTTTGAACAAGCAGCAAAATCACTTTTTTGAATGTACAAAAGACTGCACTGTCTCGCTTTTCTATGCCTTTTTTATTGCCTTCTGGCCTTCGCGGTACTTTAGGTTGTTTTTCAGGTGGTTTATAAAGCTGTACTCATAGTTTCTGTCTGTCCAGTTCAACCTCTCAAATCTCTGCATACGATGGAAGCCATGTGCTTGGAGTCAAGAGAAGTAATGGCTTATACATATCAGCAATTCACAGATCATTACACCAAAGAAACATATTCCAGAATTTATGACCAAACTAATTTATAACCTTTGACTTCAAATGCCAAACATTTATCTGCCAGTTGATCCTAATGTTTATACACTCAGTCAGAGTTCAGGGGTTTTTTGGTGCGTGTTGAGAACGGCTAAAATAAACTGCCCTGGTGTCTTGATGAGATGAGCAGACGTCCTGAAAACTAGAGGAGTGCAAGCGGGAGAGATAAAGTCACAGAAGATTTAGTCAATGCCTCTAGATGGACATTTGAACATTTCATAGGGGATGTGTGTGGAAAGGTGGCAAGCTGGTTGATGAGATGGTGCTCAATGGGAATCCAGACTTAGTTACAGGATAATAAACGACAGGAGTGAGGGGTGCAAGGCTGAAGAATGAGTGGTAAAAGTCCCACATGCACATGAGCAGGACTCCATATTGCAAAATCCATAACAGGGATATTATCTGTTATCAGGGATAATATCTAAAAAATAAAATAAAATAAGAAAGCATTAACCAAAGTAAATATATATGAAAAACGTAAACTTACTTTATTTCAGCTAGTTTGCAAGACAACATTCTTCATTTTTGTTTAGATTTGAAGTACTAAAATAACTCAAACTAAACCATATACAAACATAAAATTAATAAATCCTTATTGGTTAAACTTTATTTAAACGTGTCCTTGCTACAGTGCTTGTACTTTCTATGATTAGAGTTAGGATGTGGTTCTTTTCATTGCCTTTAAAGTGAAATAATTGAACATAAACATATAGGAGGTTAAGAAAAATGCTCATTATAGAAGAAAATTTCAGACTGCGTTTAGAGGGTTTTGCATCTGAACTCTTCAATTGTACTTACTAAGTATATGTACCTGTTAAGTACATTGAATACAAAATACAAAAGTATAATGAGTTCGTAGACTCAACAAGGAGTAATTTAAATGCATGGCTATATATACAGGTAACAAACAAAGGTAAGTAGTTAAGTCACTAATTAATTAGCAACTAAGGTGCAATCAGGAACTAAACAGAAAGGAGCTGCAAAAACTAAACCCAGTAAGCAAATAAAAACTAACAAATATCATTCCTGCATTTTCCCCGCTCCCTGATTCTGGCCACAATTGCAGAAACGCATTAGGCTAAGCAGGCGAAGGACAAGTAGACTCTGGAAGACTTGCAGAGGAGGAGACCACTATGGAGCTAATGGAGGGAGCAACCAGGATATAGGCCTGGCAGAAGTTATGTGATGACTGCCCAGGGTAACACTACTGGTCTGGAGAAATAAAAGTGGGCTCCTGGGGATGAGTTGGAACTGGGACTTAGCAGACCAAGGCATAGCTGGTGGGATTGAAAACAAATGAGAACGGGAAGCTGGAGGTCTGAAGTCAGAACCAGAGCAAGACTAGACCAAGGAAAAGGTGGTGGGATGAAGGAGCTTGGCATATCCAGAGGGTTGAAGAATTAGAGTGGAACCGAGAGAGCATTGAGCCTGGTCAGAGTCCATAGCTTGATGGGTAGAGGCTTTTTTTACTAGTCTGGAGGCCCGAGCTGCATGAATCCAGAGTAGTGGATGTATCCAGCAAATAAGGGTGGGAAGTATATTAGGCAGGATCAGTACCTCAGGTTCAGAGGTTTAATCTGAAGAGGAGGTAGTTCTAAAGTGGGGACAAAGAAGAAAATTGGCTTAATTGCAAGGGTAGAATTAGCATGGACAGAGGTGATCCCAACAATATCCACTGATTATTGAATTATTCCCAATAATAATTTAGTCCCCTAAAAAAAATCTAATAAAAATAACACTTTGTCAACTCTCATTATCCTAGACATTCAGAAAAGGTTAAATCACATTCTCTACTCGAGTCCTTCATCCCCCAAACACATATGGACAGAGTGATTGGCTGAGCCTTTCCCTGCTGGCATGTGAGAGGCTGTAGCTACATTTGGATGATTGCAGCGCCAAAACTGCAAGAAAGTCTAAAAGTAAAATCAGCAAAAAAAAAAAAAAACAAGAAAAAGAAGGTGGTCATAAGGAGTTAATTTTCAAATAAAAGTGTAAGTCACTTAAAGTCAAGTTTGCTACTGAACGAGTCTAACATGATCGTAACTAGGACTGTGCAATTAATCAAATTCAGTTTTGATTTCGGCCTCCAACAATTATGAAAATACAATAATTAAGAATAAAAATGATTGCGTCATATCCCGCTCCCTTTCCAGCATTCGCGCTTGACTTATTGAAGTGTGTTAGAATTATTTACATTTTTAAAAGTCGGAAAGAGAGCTTGTGATTGAGTAGGTGGGTTTTTCATTCATAGATCTCCAACAATGTCAAGATCAAATCTACGCCATTGCTTCAGCTTCATTGACTACAAATAAATATGCTAAAGCTCCTCTACTGGGTTTGTGGTAGACTGGTCTGCTAGTGCTGGCACAGGCATTGACCCGTTGACAGACTCTGGCCTCAGGAGGAAAAGGCAGTCGGGTCAGGCTCTGAGATGGACAAAGTGGCTCCAGCACAAGGTCTTTGGCAAGCACGGGCTCTGGTTTCATGGTGGGGCTGAGCTTTGTTTTTGAGCCTGAGGTGGGAATTAAAGAGGTCTCCTCTGTCTACACTATAGCAAATAGGGAGATGTCTGCTAGATGTGGTAATTGTTTTGGGGAGTTGGAGTAGATGTTGTAGAAATATACAAAGGCTATATTTAAGAGTCGATTAGGACACAGACCATCCTGCTCATCATTCCAGCATGCTTTGTTTTTTGAACCAAGGAGCTTCTCCAAATACTCATCTAGTTTGCATCTGTTCATAACATAAATTGTGCCCTTTTGAGGTTATGTGTTCTATCACACTGAGGTCTGGTTTTAAGCATGAAGAATCTGCCACGGTTGCTCTCTACAAATGCACAGGAAACAGATATTATCAAAATGTCTTCTAATTTAGTTACATAATCTTCAGGTGAACACAAATCACAATCAGATCACAAATAAAAAAAACAGAATGACAATCAGGATGACGATTAAAACCAGACAAGCAATATCGAAAGCTTTATAAATACACAAGACTTAATTCATAACAAACAGGGTGAAACTAATGAATACTAAACAACGGCCGGAAAACAGAACAAAGGAATCACATGATCTAGCACAAGCATATGGAACACATGACATGGAAAAACACAGAATCAAGATATAACCCTAAAGCCTTTAATTACTGAACTAAACAATACATATTCACAATAATAGCAGGAGTTCATAAAGATCATCAATATAAGACGAGAAACCGAAAGCAGCCAAACTATTTTAACCACATAAGGCAAAGGTGAAACTAATTAACAGCTAATACAACTAGAAGGTAAACAGGGATTATACTAAAAGAAACCACACACACAAACAGAAACAGGCACAAAATTGAAAGCTAAACAAGCATTATTGGTAATAAAAAATAATTGGTAATAAAACAACGTATGCATACATCCTAATTTGCAAAATGGGAAGTAAAACATATACCTAATAGAACAAACGTACAGTTTGAGAGTTGTCTCTCACATAATAAATTTAGTTCACTTGGTTGTTGCTAGAAGGGATACAGCTATGGCCGAAAGTTAAAGAGAATTATTTTTTATTATTTATTTAATTACCCATTAGATTGTGTTCCCAACCCTAAACCTATCCCCTCACAATAAAAACAGTTGTACAATGCTGGATAAGTTGGCGGTTCATTCAGCTGTGGTGACCCCTGATTAATAAAGGGACTTTTTTTAAGCCGAAAAGAAAAGAAATGATGTGACTGCAGCTGTATCCTTTTCTAGACTTTACCGTTCACTTGGAGACTCTGGTATTTCTGTATGAGTTTCCTTTCTGGTTGCCTGTACATTATTTTTTGCATGTTATTCACAAGTAGGCTAATACCATGTAAGACAGTCTATGATGAAGAAAGGGACCAAAAATTTTTTTCATATTATTGGTATGATTTTATGGTATTATTTTACTGAACAACCTAGTGTACTCCAGTGTAATGGGTTGTTATTGGGCCACAAAGAAGTTTATTTCTTTGCTAAGATGGTTTTCATGACCTTCAACCTTGAGGTAAGGGGTCAGAATGTGCCTCTCTCTCTCTCTCTCTCTCTCTCTCTCTCTCTCTCTCTTTCTTTCTCTCGTCACAGTTTCTTTCTCTACCGATGCACCTGATCAATCTCAAACTGACCCATGACTGCAGAACAGACCTCAATCAAACCTTCATGTCTCCGGATACATATCATTAGTCACCGCTGTGTTGGTGGATGTGATGGAGCAGGAAGCATTAATCTTAGTGTTTATCTACTGTCACGAAGACTTCAAACGCCATGACACAGGTCACACCTGCCATGTGTTCTGATGTTTAGAGTTCACCAGAGGTCAGATTCACTTCCGAATGGTGTCCACACAGGATGCTGCCTTTTACTGAGTATTACATATGTTTTCAAGTGCAGCAGGTTAAGTTTCAGCGTACGTTTAAACTATATTTTCAAATTTAAAAAAAAAAGGAAAACGTTTTATGCACTTTGACCAGTTTTTCTGTTTTTTTAGGTCTCACTGTTGTCTTTGACACTGTTGATCATAATATTCCTCTTTGGGCGTTTGGAAAACTTGATATCAAAGATTGTGCCTTGCGATAATTTAGTACACATCTTAGAGATGTTCTGTAATGTTGTTTTCCTCATGCGCAGCTTTAATTGATTATGGAGTTCCTCAGGGCTCTATTTTGGGCCCTCTTTGACCTTTAACGTTGGAATTGCTTCATTTGCTTCTGGTCCGTTCTAGGATGTAATTCAAGGGTTTGGGTGTTATTTTTTTAAATGTTAATGGTATGTTCCATCCTAGATTAAAAATGCTCTTATTTCCTGCTCTTGCACGTATTTATATATGCACATAATCTTTAGTGGAGACAGCGCATTCATTTACATGGATAATGTATGAATATGTTATGTGCTTTTCTGTGTTTGGCCATTTTGTTGTAACTGTCTCTGGCATTTATAGAATGTAATAATTTACATCAAAATGAAAAGTGACAACTTACAAAAAACTATTTGCAAACAATGTACAATACAAATGTATGACAGCTAAAACAAACAAACAAAAAAAAAGAAAAATAATCCTCAAAACTCAACGCGATCTCATGGCAATTTGTAACTTTTTGATTTAGTGGCTAATTCGTATGATCTTTTTCATACAATTTAGTACGATTTGCTCATCCCCCAATGACGGTTGGATCTAGGGGTGGGGTTTGGTGCCACGCCTCCTTTTTAAAATGACACATTTTCGTATGACTGAATTAGCCACTAAACTGACAAAACGTAAAATAGTTACGTTTGCTCGTGAGATCAGGCTGCAAAACTCCAACAGAGACAACTAGCAATAGCTAGCTATCTTGAATATAAAACTCACTATTGCTTATTTAAACTAAATGTTACATTATTAAGAAAATGGTAATACAAAAACGTTTTTTTTTTTTTAATCAAAGTTGTATCTATTAATATTATATATTAGCTAACATTAACAATGTATAAATGTTCTAAAATGTATAAATACTGTAACAATTATATTACTCATAAGTTAAAATTTATTTTAATAGTACTTTATTATGATTTTAAATGTGGTTTACAATATGGCAAAATGAGAGCTTTCATTTTAATCTTTGTTCTGTCAGAGTTATTCTGGCACAAACCTTTTTTTTTAAACTGACTTGAGCAATGTTCCTGAAACACAGGACTACCTGCTGTTGTTTTGTCAACAAGGCAATAAACACGTTTTCCCTAGACAGGAACTGTTTGTCCAATCATTCCACAAAAATGTCATGTTGAAGATGAGGAGGAAACTGCAGTTGTTTGTGGACACCTCCTGCTCAACGCTCATGATGATAATGACCTTTAAAACTGGTTTCCTGCACTTTATAGGACACCTTGCAGTGTAAGAGTGAAGTTTACAGCCTCATTCGTTCACACCATTAGTGATCACTTTCTCATGTGTAGGTCCATATTTGTTTGTCTGAATGAGCCATTTTATTAATTTTTTTATGTACACTGTTGTTCAAAGCCTTTCGAGTTATAGCAGTTTTTCAAGCATATCTCATGAGTTACATTTATTCTGAAGCACAGTATAAAAATGTTAATAAAATATTTGAAAAAGAGCACTGATCCAAACTTTAAAATCCTCCCATTTATTGTTGTTAATCTGCACCTTTTGGTAATTTCCTTATTAATCTGCCAAATCCAGCTGGAATTCCTAAACCTATTCCTTACCTGCGTTCATCACTCAATCAGCCAACAATTTTCATACAGGACAGGACAGTGAGCCCCACACACAGATGAATGGATAAAGCACTCCCTTGAAGAAAAAAAACACTTAAATCATGAAATGGCAACCCAGAGTCCTGAACTAAACCTGATTGAAAATCTCTAGAATGATGGTCTGTGGGTGATGTCTGCCAGAGACTAGTGATGCCTGTGGCTACAGATGTGCTGAAGTAATTCAAAGGGCCTCTAAACTTTTAGTGTACATTTTTTGTATTTAGTAGTATTCTTTAATCTTTGTTCTGCTATCATTGTGTTTTATACAAAGTAAATGTTTTTACTGAAGTGCCTTGGCAATCCTATAAAACACTCTTACTAGCATGGTGAACAAAACCACATGCCATTTTAAAATTACACTTTTACAGTGTAACCTAGTTGTCTGACAAGTATTAATGTCTACAGGATGTTTCTTCACCTTAAACGCTTGTTTTCTCCACTCAGCAGACATCCGACAACATGTTTACATGCTGTGAACTCGAAAACGCATTAGACAACAGTATTTCCAGACGATTAAGAGCTGGGGAATGTTGTTGTGTATAATTGAGGGTCATCAAGGTGTCTGCTTTTCGCCCGTCGTTCCTTGTTTTCAATGGATGCCACTCCTTGATCTTTATGGGCAAACTCCAATAAGCCCAGTAGGTGTTGGGATGGGGACGCGGCACGTGTTTTTGATGTGGTTTGGACAGAGACAATTTGCACCGGCTCCTGAATACCAGAGATATTTTCCTTTGCCATTTGACTCATGGCTCCGTCGCAGTTTTTTGCATCCCAATCATCCCGTGCAACCACAAGGAATTCAGACATGCCCTCCACAACGCTCATAACAAGTAAAAGAATTGAAAAGGCCCTTTGAATAAGCAAAATGCGAACTATTTTTCAGATTTAGAATTTGAGACTTGCAGACATATAGTTATGATCCAGGATATTACCTTTAAATTTTTGTTTTATAGCCCTATAAACGTTTTAAGGCTAGTGACTATATTTCAGGTTCTAATGAATTTAACATTAGCCCATCAGAAAGCTAAATGAACCTTTTGGGTCAAAGTCTTAGAACTGCTGGGAGTCTTTAAGAGGTCTAAAATCGTTTTATTGCTTGCATAGCGACGAGGAGTTATGGTTGACAGTAAAGAGCACATCACACATGCAAATATTAACACGCACATACTAATTATAAAAAGTTTGGGGGGATATAAATTGTACGTTTTTACAATAAACTATTTTCCAGTTAAATACATGTAGATTATAAAATATAATTGATTTCTATTATCAAATCTACATTTTCAGAATCATTACACTAGACTTTAGTGTCACATGATCCTTCATAAATCTCTCTCTCTCTATATATAATTTGTAATATATATTTAGCAACTGTGAAAACAGTTTTGCGGTGGCGTAATGGGTAGTGCTGTCGCCTCACAGCAAGAAGGTCGCTGGTTCGAGCCTCAGCTGGATCAGTTGGCATTTCTGTGTGGAGTTTGCATGTTCTCCCCGTGTTCGCGCGGGTTTCCTCCAGGTGCTCCGGATTCCCCCAGAGTCCAAAGACATGCGCTATAGGTGAATTGGGTAAGCCAAGTTGTCCGTAGTGTATGTGTGTGAATGGGAGTGTATGGGTGTTTCCCAGTGATGGGTTGCAGCTGGAAGGGCATCCGCTGCGTAAAACATATGCTGGATAAGTTGGCGGTTCATTCCACTGTGGTGACCCCAGATTAATAAAAGGACTAAGCCGAAAAGAAAATGAATGAATGAAAACAGTTTTGCTTCATAAATCATTTGTGAAAATTACTATGAAAAAAATTATAATGTGTGCTCTTTGCTAAATAAAAGTGTTACTTTCTGTTAATTTGAGCAATGAAAATGAAAGGTGTGAATCCAATTATACGGGCAAAAAAAATCTGCAATATTTTAACTGAATATTAGATATTATCAAGTAAATAAATGATTTAAATAATGCTCTTTCTTGTGGGAAATCGCCGGTCTTTAGACTATATTTGTGGCATTCAAAGTTTGTTTGTTTGAGTTTTACGCCATGCCAGCTTCTATGGGCAAGTTCATAGAGAAAATGTATACTAGAGACATAGATTATATTAAGGTTTTACAATCTAAAAACTGTAAACCTGCATTTAGATTAACAATCTCTTCAAAAGAATGCAAGAAAATGAAAACCAACACAATCCAATAAAACGTGCTTCATGGTTGAAGTGCTTTTTGGTATTCAAAGTAATAGAAAAACATAGGTCTTATATAATTTATATGCATAATATTTTCCTTTTGTGATTTGAATACACCTCCCAAAAATGAGCTTTTGTAATAATGATGCTCTCACTCACATTATGAGACAACATACATTCATTCATTTTCCTTCGGCTTAGTCCCTTTATTCATCAGGGGTTGCCACAGCAGAATGAACCGCCAACTTATCCAGCATATGTTTTACACAGCGGATGCCCTTCCAGCTGCAACCCAGTACTGGGAAACATCCATACACACACACTCATACACTACGGCCAATTAGTTTATTCAATACATCTATACCGCATGTCTTTGGACTGTGGGGGAAACCGGAGCACCCGGAGGAAACCCACGCCAACACGGGGAGAACATGCAAACTCCACACAGAAATGCCAACTGGCCCTGCCGGGACTTGAACAAGCGACCTTCTTGCTGTGAGGCGACAGTGCTAACCACTGAGCCACCATGTCGCCCATGAGACAACATAAATTTGATTAATATTTTTGACCACCACTTATTTACTTTCCTAATAAAACAGATTCTTGAACTCGTTTTTTCTTCAGAAAAGCAAGAGGCAAAACTACACTGTAAAAATATCTGTAAATTAGCAGATTTTCCATATTTTGTGATCTATGTTTTTACTTTATTTATGCTTTTGAATTGCATTATGGGACCTTGATCTTTCTTCCAACACATTTTAACCTTGAAAAGTTTGAAAAAGTGACTTTTATTAACATTTTTAATAGTTTAAAGTGATATAGTTGGTTTAGTATATTACACTACAAAACCTTGTAATAAACTGCCAGTACATTTTCTGTTATTTTACAGACTTATTTCTTTATATATTATTTCTTATACATTATATTATTTTAAACTCCTAAAATGTCAATAAAAGTCACGTTGTTAAACTGTAGAGCTGAATTTTCAACATCAAAAGTCGACGGAGCAGAGATCAAGGTCCCATAATGCAATTCACAACCGCAAATAAACGGAAAACGCTTCTTAATTGTTTTACAAACTGTTAATTATAAGATATTTTTACAGTGTGCTCTCTGAATCAAACATCCATATGCTCATGTTAGCAATAAAAGCTTCTTTGTCACGTGGGGAAGGAGGACAGGAAGAGAAAGCGAGCGACGAGTGAATAAATGAACGAGAGAGAGAGAATGCAAGTAACAGCAGTGAAAACACTGCCTGCGTGCCATTAATAATGAGAAACACAAACAGTAGATGATACAACTGTAATACTGAGCTTCCTCCCCCTGATGAACAAACAGGAGGCGTCACAGGAACATCCCGAAGATTTATGACTCTCAATTCCCCACGTCTCAATCCTCAAACCAGCTCTGTCCTCTCTCTCTCTCTCTCACACACACACACACACACACACACACACACACACACACACACACAC
>CAIGQV010019171.1:3686378-3728034 GCA_903798115.1 Danio jaintianensis
GAATAAAACAGTAATAAAAACAAAAATAATCAGTATATTTACAATGATTCATTTATAATAATCTAGATGTGTGTGTGTGTGTGTGTGTGTGTGTGTGTGTGTGTGTGTGTGTGTGTGTGTGTGTGTGTGCGTGTGTGTGTGTGCGTGTGTGTGTGTGTTTGCAAGCGCATCACTGATGTTTTTATTGGTCTCCTCTCTCTTTTTGTGACAGGCATTAATGTATTGTGCCGCTAGAAGGATACAGTCAGTTTTTTCCCCTAGTAAATATTGCAGTTGTGTTGTATTGTCTGACTCAGTGAATTGAGGGTAAATGCTCTGGAGTTTGGGGTAGAATGTTTCTCTGATGTGCTGATAGTTTGTGCAGCGGGTGAGGAAGTGTTCCTCCGTCTCTACCTCTGCCTGGGCACAGTGTGGGCAGATGCGGCTCTCTCTGGGTTGCCAGTTCTGTCTGTATCGGCCCGTCTCTACAGTCAGACTGTGAGCACTCAGCCTGTATTTGGTCAGTGTTGCTCTTAATTTACTGTCCTTTACTGCACTCAGATATGTTGCTGTCGTATAATCTCTATTTAAGTCTAAATAACATTGAAGTTTACTTTGTTTCCCTGCTGCTTCATTCCAGTAAATCAGATACTCTTCTTTTCGTGCATTTATCATTTGATTGGGCTTAATTCTGTGGATGAGCATGTCCGTGTCCTGGTGCTGCCTGCTGTTAGTCATATTTGCTATGTTGGTTTGTGTTTGCAGCTTCAGGACCATCTGAATCAGGGGGCTTTTTTCAGTGTCCATTTCTTGGTTTTTGAGGGCTTTAAAATGATAAGAGTTGGGGTCACTCATTTTTATATGTTTCCAAAATTTGACGGCCCGGTTCTCAATGCGCATGAGTAGAGGATACTGGCCTAGTTCTGCCCTGCATGCATTGCTGGGCGTGTTCCTCTGTACCCTGAGGATGCTCCTACAGAACTCTGCATGTAGGCTTTCAATTGGATTTTTATCCCATTTATCAAACTCATGACTGAGGAGAGGACCCCACACTTCACTCCCGTATAGCACTATAGGTTCAATCACTGACTGGAAAATTTTGAGCCAGATTCCAACTGGAATTTCTATTTGTGTTGATTTTTTAATGGCGTAAAAAGCCCTTCTTGCTTTCTCTTTCAGTTCATTCACAGCCAGATTTAGTCTTCCATTAGCACTTATTTTCAACCCAAGGTATGTGTAGCTTGTGGCAGGTTCAATTTTTGTCATACCAAGGGTGAAGTTGTATTTCTTTCCCTGACATCTGGGTTTTTTCTGGAATATTAGGGTTTTGGTTTTCTTTGGGTTAACGGTCAGGGCCCAGGTCTGACAGAAGCTGTGCAGGATATCCAGCTGCTGCTGTAGACCCTCTTCTGTTGGCGACAGCAGCACCAGATCATCTGCAAACAGCAGGAACTTCACACTGGAGTCGTATAGTGTGAGACCCGGCGTATCTGCTTGCTCTAGGAGCATTGCTAATTGATTGATGTAAATATTGAAGAGGGTCGGTGACAGTGGACAGCCCTGTCTCTCTCTCTCTCTCTCTCTCTCTCTCTCTCTCTCTCTCTCTCTCTCTCTCTCTCTCTCTCTCTCTCTCTCTCTCTCTCTCTCGCTGTAGACCTTTGACCTGCTGTCGTGAGGCAACGTTTTCTCTCCTCTCGGCTGTTACAGCGATACTTATGGATCCAGACTCGTGCGTGTCTGCAGAGCAGGTTTTCTCCACCGTGTCTATCACGGATAAGCTGTGATCGCCGCTGCCGTTTATCAGTGTCACTCATCGATGAACAGCGCCATCGCGTTAGAGCCAATCGCAGTTTTTTTCTGTTGAGTGAGTGACCAATCATAGGCGTTTAAAAACTCACTCGATAATGCTCAAAAAGTAAGTGGGATAATATTGACATTAGTTTATTTGCTATAAATGCTCATGTTGTTCTGTGCATGTACTTAAGTTTTGTTTGATACATTCAAAGACAGTGTTTTCTTTGAGCAGGTAAAATTAAAGGTAGTTCATATGTCTGACTGCTTGTATTAAAGGACAAAATATAAATACATTTATAAATTTTAAAACAAGAATTCTTGTGCTGTGAAGTAAAATATAAAATTGTGTATGGAATGCATCGTCAATGCACCGAGATATCGAATTGAACCGAATCGATGGCATGATAATCGTAACCGAACCAAACCAAACCGTGAGACCAGTGTAGGTTCACACCCCTAATATATATATATATATATATATAGATATATATATATATCTATATATATATATATATATATCTATATATATATATATATATAGATATATATATATATAGTAATTAATGACTGAAGTGCTAATTTTTTGTGTAATCTGTTGTTGTGCAGGTGTTGGTGGTGGGCTGTGGGAACTCTGAACTCAGTGAACAGCTCTACGATGTTGGCTACCGTCAACTGACCAACATTGACATCAGCGAGACGGTGGTGTCCCATATGAACCAGAGGAACGCAGAGCGCCGTCCGGACCTCTCCTTCCAGCAGCTGGATGCCACACAGACCGGCTACGAGAGTGGGAGCTTCCAGGCGACTCTGGATAAAGGCACGCTGGATGCCATGGCTTCAGAGGAGGACGGTGCTCTTGCAGGCCGGATGCTGACAGAGGTTGGCAGAGTTTTGGCTGTGGGCGGGAGGTATGTCTGCGTAACGTTAGCCCAGGAGCACGTCATAAAGTTAGCGGTGGAGCATTTCGCCATGGGATGGGCAGTGCGAATTCATTGTCTAAGCGGACAACAGAATGAAGAGTCCGAGTCCTCCTTTGCACTCCCCGTTTTTGTGTTGGTTTGCACTAAGTTTCGACAAGCACCTCCATTTGCAGTTCTTGAGCTGTGCCAGGGGGAGGATGGCGCTCCGGCTAGACTGGCATCAGTAAAGGAACTGCTGTCTGCAGTCAAGGAGAGGCAGGCTTATAATCTAATGCTGCATAAACTCAGAGGAGGAACAGACTCGAGCAGCACACCGTCACTCACGCTGTGCCACGCAGCCAGCGGACGCCCACGCTACACGCTGACCGTACAGGACAGCCTGCCCTCTGCCAAGACCCCACGGAGTAATCACTTCGCCATCTTTATTGGTGAGCATTAGGTCTAATTTTATAAAGGGCAACAATATGTATTTGTTACAATTTTGTTTCATCTAGAAAAAAACAGATCTACTTTTACTTTTATTTCAGTATGTTGATGCTTTACGGAATATTGAGTAGGGGGCAGAGCTTTTTTTGTGCATCATTTCCTCATAGCAAACTAACGATAAGAGGGGAAGAACCTATGAAAGAATATTGTCGTTGAAGTGTCAAAATGACATCATCAGAGAAGGACCGCCACTCCAGGCTTTCCACTTTTCCAGACTCTCAGACTTTGATTTAAGATTACCAAAACAAACATTTTTTTTCAGTGGATTGACTGGATTAATTTTTCACCTAAAGAATAACAATGTGCTCTAACAAAACAAATAGTGTACATTTTAATTTCACACAGATTTTAAACAACAGTTTGAGTGTATGGCGACAAACATCATTACCAAATTCCACCAATCAGTGAACTGAAAAAAGTAATTTGCATGAAAAAGTTTTTTGGTGCCAACCCATAATTTTTGTGTGTCTTATGATATTGATATTTTTCATTAATCAGGAAGGGCATTTTGTAAACATGGATTTAAACAGGACTTGTTCATTCATTTTCCTTCAGCTTAGTCCCTTTTATCATCAGGGGTCTCCACAGCGGAATGAACCGCCAACTTATCCAGCATATGTTTTACACAGCGGATGCCCTTCCAGCTGCAACCCAGTACTGGAAAACACCCATACACACTCATTCACACACATACACGTCAATACGGCCAATTTAGTTTATTCAATTCACCTATACTGCATGTCTTTGGACTGTGGGGGAAACAGGAGCACCCAGAGGGAACCCACACAAACACGGGGAGAACATGCAAACTATAATATGAGAGCTGAATAAATTAGCTTTCCAATGATGTATATGGTTTGTTAGTAGAGAACGATATTAGGCAGAATCTGAGGTTCAAGACAATGAAAATATTGAGAAAATCATCTTTAAAGTTGTCTAAATTAAGTTCCTAACAATGCATATTGCTAGTCTAAAATCAAGTGCTGATGCATTTATGGAAGGAAACTTACAAAATGTCTTTTGCTTAATATTCTGATGGTTTTTTTAGCATAAAAGAAAAGTCGATCATTTTGACCCATACAATGTATTTTCAGCTATTCCCACAAATATATTTGTGCAACTTAACACACAAGTCGTACATTATATATTTGGTTCAATAGATGAAATAATGCAATTTAATGTCATTTATTTATTCTGTTTTAGTTCCTCAGGGTCGTGAGTCTGATTGGTTATATGGCTCAGCTGAAGGTCGGGCTCAGTTAGCGTCCAGTGCAAAATTCAGACGCCTTGTCATTGTGGCAATGCATCGGGACCAAGAATATGAGGACATGCAGGCCGTCCAATCAGAGCTCTCGCCATTGGTGATGGAACTCTCCCCTCCTGGAATGCCAGCCAATCAGCAGGTACACTAGAATAACACACACAGTGAGAGTGGTTGAGCTCAAGGATGTTTGGATGTTTATATCAGGTTTATTTTTTTCTAAACGTGATTTTTGTCACAGTTTTGGAGCACACTAGCTTATAGATATCCTTAAAACTAACATCTAATTTATTTTATTTTAATTTCACAGGAACTTCAAGAAGCAGATTGCTCTATGATCTTCATCCTTCATGGTCCTCATTCCTCACTCTTTCCCATTCCCTCTGTTCTAGGTGCCGTTTCTGTCTGTGGGAGGAGATTTGGGCTGGAGGGAAGTGATTGGTCGAGGGCTCAGTGCTTTGACTGGAGAGTATTCAGTGGAGGATGTGAGAGGAGAGGATGGTCACCTCTATCGCAGGCTCATCTTTATGAATAATTCTCAGCTGGTGCAGTCAGAGAGCAGACTCCAATCTGCTGCTGCAGGTGCTGTTATATACTCTATATATATACCTGGATGCTAAATTCTGCATCGGCCGAGTTGTTCACTCTAGGTTGACACATTTGTATTTAGAAATGTGAAATTTTATAACTTCTAGACAAGAATTTTTTATACTCCTAGCACTTTGATGGATGTTTTAAAAAAATGTGAAGTGATTTATTCAAAATTTAACTGAAAAATCATATCTAATGTTTTTAAAGTAAATATAAATTTGGTATCATCTCTTATTGAAATATGAGGTTGTTATTGAAGTTATTATTATGAAATCTGTTTTTATGTAAGTTGCCATGAAATAGCCGTAAACAAAGAAACTGCATAGCTTACAGAATAACTGAAGATTTATTTAGTCAATTCTTCTTCTTTTTTTACAGCTTCTTCTGCTCCTAAAAAGAAGAACAAGAAAAAAGCCAAACAGCCTGCTTTAACTGGTGCTAAAGATCGCAGTGTGGACAGAGGGTTTCTCTGCTGTACGCATCATGAGGTCATGGTGGCGGGGTTAGCTATGCTTGGAATGGATGCAATAAATGACAAAGGTACGTTTGCTAGCATTAAAAAGATTTTTAAAGGTGCTGTATGTAAGTTTTTGACTCTTCTAAAGCTTAAAATACCATGATATGTTTGCAGATATTTAAGAAACATGCTAAATTAACATTCTTGATTATATGAAAAACAATGCTGAAGTCAGATATTCTGCTTTAAAAATGTCTGTTACGTTCCGGAAAATGTCTGTTATGTGCAGGTCTGTTAACCCGCCCACTGCCAGTTTAGCCAATTATATTTTAGAACCTGGGTTGCCTTGGTGGAAAACTGCTATTTCATTCATTCATTCAGGAAGGCTCTCAAAGCATGCGCCCGTGACCGAAATGCGACTTCTGGTGGACAGTAGCAGACTCCGAAATAAGACGCAGATTCAGAGTTTCACATGAGGTTATTAATTAGCAAATAATATAAATATTATGAATGTAAACATTAGGTGAGCAGGTTACGTTGTAGCCCAGTGTCCTAACAACATGCTACGTGAGGAGATTTGCAGTGATAAGCAATTGGGCTGTTTGCACCAGAAGAAAAACGACAGAAATTTAAATGCAGCCCTTCAGAAGCACAGAATATGCACTTCCTCACGAAATGGTAAGGTTTATAATCTAATTAATAAATATTATACCTCTTTAACATGATGTTTAACAGATTACATTCTATTAAATGTAGATGCTGATCCACTGATTTTGAGTCACAGTTCTAAAGTTTAATTTCAAACGGTTTATTTTATTTTCAAGATCTGAGGTAAACTATCTGCTGCTGCTTTCAGTAGTATGGCAATAAATGTCATGTAAAATGGCATTTAACACTGAATAAAGCACATGAGGTGTACCTGAGGTGATCATTGTCAGTTTTCTGCTGTTCAGCTGCAAGAAATAGAAGCCTAATATATCATAATATATTATATACCTAATATTCTAATATATCAATTCGAGGTGCTGGTTAGAACAAAAACTCCTTTTAATATGGTAAATAATCCCTCTATTGCGTGCCGTTGCTTTTATTTAGAACACGATTTAAATCAGCCTTTAGGCTCGATCGTCAGACCCGCTCCTGTTGGTCCTCAATCTGGCAACCAGCACTTGCGTTTGTTTTGATCCAGTATTGCAATACCTAGTTCAACCACTGGGTGTCAAACTTACATACTGCACCTTTAAAGATGAAGTGTGCACTTTTTAATGTTAAAAAATCGAACAGTATACCTGCTAATAATGAAGATAGGCAATACAAGTCCATTTAAAAGCATGGTTCAGTATTTTTTCAAGAATTTTTTTAATGCTTACCATTCTTTTTAAAAATCTGAATAATATTGTAAATTATTATTATAATTTAAAGTGACTGTTGTCTCTCTGAATATAAAAAAAAAAAGCAATATATTCCTGTAATGCAAAGCTGTGTTTTCAGCAGCCATTACATAGAAATCAATTCGAAATGCTGATTACAAAAACATTTCTTATTTTTATCATTAATGATGAAAATAGTTGTGCTACTTAAATGTTTTTTTTTACATTTATATTTAAAAATTTTTGTTTTATATTTTTATGCTGCGTTTTTTACAGCCATTGATGAACATAAAGTTTAATTCAGATTTTCGCTGCATTTGTTTGATAAAGAAATGTTTTGTAATAATATGCCTTTATTGTCACTTTTGACAAATGTTTTGCATCCATACTGAATAAAGGTATTTATTTTTTTTAAAAAGCAATGATAGTGTAACATACAGTATGTACTAATAAAATTAAAATGATTAAATGATTTTGTCATTATTTCTAGCGGTTCTGTTTGCAATTTGTCTACTGCTAGCATCACAGAAGAAAGTTAATAAAACAAAAAAAAAATGTGTTATGTGCTCACCTTAATGGTGTTGCATACTGTGTTTTTGTTTCCATGGAACAACCAAGCAAAGCAAAAATCTTTATGCAGCACTTGTCATACAGCAACTGTTGATAGTAATCATGGGCTGTCAAAAAGTAAATAAAAAAAAATGATTCTGATTTTCATTATAAATGTAGTTTAAAAGCTTTATCATAGTTTCATATTGGGTAACACTTTACAATAAGGGTGTATTAGTTAATGCATTAGTTAACATGAATTAGTGGTGACTAACATAAGCATTACTTAATCATTGTTAATGTTAACTCCTATTCTAATGTATCTCTATACATTAACAGCTTAATTAGTTGTTTTTACTTACACATACGCTAATGTATTTCTTCATGAATTAGCTAGTGCATTAGTTAACATGAACAATTAATGAGCAAATGTTATGAATGCATTAGATAATATGGAATAGTGTTCACTTTACAATAATTTTGTGAACTAATGCTTTATTAATGATAAATCATGTTAGTAAAAAGTTAACAAACATGTGACAGATTTGATACTCCCCAACAAGTTAACATTGAGTGAGATGTGTTTTTTTGTGTTGTTGTTGTTTTTACTTTGCACATTTGTTCTTCTCAATAATATGCAAAATTCGCAGATAAGCCTGTTCTGATCAGTCTGCCGCTTGTTCTCCAACAGATCAGCCAGTGTCTGTGTTGCTGGTGGGTCTAGGTGGTGGCGGTCTGCCTCAGTTTGTGCGGGACTTTGTGCCGTGTGCTCGGGTGGAGGTGGTTGAACTGGATCCGGCGGTGCTGGAGGTCGCTCAGACATGGTTTGGATTTCAGATCAATGACAGGCTAAAAGTTACACTGGGAGACGGACTGGAGCACATCAAAACACTGGAGAGCGAGGGTGAGAAAACAACTAGATCAGAGGTCGGTTGTAAACTATGCCGCTTTGTTAAAGGGATAGTTCACACAAAAATCTAAGGATGTAGGTGACATTTTGTTGTTCAGTAGAACATTTAAAACGATTTTTAGCTGAATCTGTGGTCCTTGCAAGAATATAATGCAAGTCAATGGTCAGAGGTTTTATGAGATTATTAATAAATGCATACAAATAAGTCCAAATCAATCCCCGTGGCTCCTGATGATACACTGAAGTCTTATGAAGCGAAACAATCAGTCTGTGAGAAATTGAACATTATTTACAATATTATGAGCTTTAATCCTATTATTAGCTCTAATCCTATATTAATAGCTTTAAATTGGCAAACAGTTCTTGTTGCGCATGAGTTTAGTGAGCTCAAGATTTCGCCGGTATCTTGTTTATATGTGTTTATTGTCTTTTTCAAGTACGGGTGATCATTGACATGCATTATATGAATCGCCAAGAACCACAGGTTCAGATAAAAATCTTCTTTAAAGTCTGCGTGAACTGAAAAGTGCTGAGACTTTTAGTATGTTGAAACGGAAACTGAAACAGAATATTGAGTAGGGGGTGTGGCTTTCTTTTAAGAAAGAGGGGCGTGGTTAAGAATATTGTGGCTGAAGCTGTCAAACTGACATCATCAGAGAAGGACCAACTCTCCAAACGCAGAAGCAAATGGTCAGACTTTGATTAAAGATTACCAAAACAAACTTAATTAATTTACACAGATCACTTAAAGAATAACAATATGTGCTAGCAAAATAAACATTGTAAATTTTGATTTCATATTAACTTTAATGTTCTACTGAAGAAAAAAGTCACCTATATCTTCAGTGGAATGAGGGTTGGTAAATTAACTGTACATTTTAATTTCAGATGAACTGTCCCTTCAAAGTTTCTTTATCTTATCTTTGATCATCAAAATAACATTTAAAGGGACCAAGATTAAAAATCTTGTTAAAAACCACGGCTTGAAAACATCCAGTTAAAAACATTTAACATCTAAACTCATCAGGATGTTAGGGAAAGGATTTGTTTTAATAAAAACAAATGCTAATAATCTAATTTCAATTATTAACCCCTTAACTGTATTAATTAACTGTAAAATTCTCACATTACATTTTTTTTCTAAACCTGAACTTATTTTGACAAACTCGGTATAATATGCATATATCACCTATAATTTTCAAGTGTAAATTATATGTGTATATATACAGTTAAGTGGTTAAATGCAATTGTACAAGACAACCCGTTTCTTCCTGAATTTATCATATTTTTTTCCACTTTTTGTAGGGGGGCGCTATTTTGACGTCATCATGTTTGACGTTGACAGCAAAGACACCACCCTGGGCATGAGCTGCCCTCCACCTGCCTTTGTAGAAACATCTCTTCTGAAGAAAGTTTACAGCCTGTTGAGCCCCAGAGGTAAGGAGCTCTTGTTACAGGGCTGATCAATTTATTTTGGCATCAAGATATTATAGGCTATTAATTGTTTGATCACACTTTACAATAAGATTAGTTCATGTAGTTACTAATATGAACTAATTATGATAATATACTTGTACAGCATTTATTAATCAGAGTTCAACATTTACTAATTATTATTAACATCCAATTTCTTGCTCGTTAACATGAATTAATGCACCGTGAGTTAACATGAACTAACAATGAACAACTGTATTTTCATTAACTAACATAAACAAATACTGTAATAAGTGTTTTGTTCATTGTTTGTTCATGTACAGTAAGTAAATGCATTAACTCACTTTAACTAATACAACCTTATTGTAAAAAAAATGCTACCAATTTGTATGTGTTTTTATGTTAAAGCTAGGCATTACACTTTATTTTTACTAGCATTGTATACACTGATTTGCTGACTGCCTAATGCAGGAAATGTTTGATGATGTGATAAACCCATGAATAAGCTGTAGCATTTGTAGCCATTTTTAGCCATTTGTTGTAGGCTTTTAAAAGCAAATTCTGTAAAAGAAAATTTCTCCCATTTCATTGAACTTTGTGTACCTTAACTACACAGATCACACACCAACTAAAGTTAAAAAGGTGAAATCATAATAGCTTGATTTCTTTTATCTTTGCCATGAAGATAGTAAATGATATTTTACTCAAGTAATTTGACATTAAATGATTTAAAATGCATAACAAACACAAAAACTTAGTGATTAAAAAGTATTAATCACTATTTAGCAATACTCTAAAGTATGACACAATTACAATTTAATGATTTGAAACACATAACAAAAGCAAGACTTATTTTGACATTACTAAAACAAATTCATCACTATTAAACACTTGAGTACCATAAAGCATGACAAAACATTACAATTTAATGATTTAAAATACACAACAAAAGCAAAAAGTTTTTAAATGCACTTTTTAGTAATGTCAAATTACATTATATATTTTTCAAGATACTAGTATTCAGCTTAAAGTGACATTTAAAGGCTTAACTAGGTTAATTAGGCAAGTCATTGTAAAATGATGGTTTGTTCTGTAGACAATAGAAAAAAAATTGCTTAAGAGGGCTAATAATATTGACCTTAAAATAGTTTAAAAAAACAATAAAAACTGCTTTTATTCCAGCCGAAATAAAGCAAATGAGACTTTCTCTAGAAGAAAAAATATTATAGGAAATACTGTGAAAAATTCCTTGCTCTGTTAAACATCATTTGGGAAATATTTAAAAAAGAAAAAATATATATTTTTGACTTTAACTGTACATTTGTTCAATAATCAGTTTTTCTTTTCCTCCCAATGCAGGTTTGTTCATGTTGAACCTGGTGTGCCGTGACTCGGCTCTCAGGAAATCAGTTCTTGATCGCGTTCATTCTGTGTTCCCGTGTGTGTTTTCTCGTGGAATCGAGGGTGAAGTCAATGAGGTGCTGCTGTGTTGCAGAAGTTCCGGAGAACACAAACCTCACACCGTCCCACAGACATTACAGCAGACAGCAAAAGACCTGCAGAAGACACTAGGAGCAAACAGCCAGACTGGACCTCAGATAGACATTACGGCAATGCTGAATGACCTGAAAGTCGTCTGAAGACTGAAGAAAAAAACGTGTAGGGAAACTAAACATAATACAAAAACAATACAATAAATGAATGATTTCACTTGGGGAAAAAAAAGCATCACTTTCAAGGTTAAAAGTCCTGGGAAGTGGTTTGAAATGTTAATTATTATTTGATGTTTGACTTAATTTCAACTGAAACATGAAAATGGGGCGGGACATAAAAAGGGCTCCTCCCCTTTAAAAAAAAACAGTCAATAGTGTTTTGTTTTTATCACACCTCTGCCAGTTTAGATCAAGTGCATCAAATGAAAAGCAAATAAGAATTGTCTTGAAGGGGCGGGGCATGTCAGATACTAGAGAGTATTTGATTGGTCACAAGATTTGATGACAAAAAAAAAATTGACATAGTTTTGGAAATGACAAACTGAAAAATTTGGCTGTTTATATATTCTAAATGCAAATTTTGTCACTGTTTTGAAGCACACTAGCTTATGGATAGCCTTAAGACGAACATACTGATACAAACATCTAAAAAAAGCTTTGTAGTCATGGGGAAATGAATCCAGTTTTAGGGCGCTATTTTAACAATCTAGGCGCAAAGTCTAAAGCGCATGGTGCAAAAGCATTGAGGGCATGTCTGAATCCACTTTTGCTATTTTAAGGACGGAAAAATACGGTTTGCACCACGGTGGATGGTCTAACAGGGTTGTGCTTATTCTCTTAATGAGTTATGGGTGTGTTTTGAGCATAACGTGCAATACTGGTTTGAATACTGGATCAAAACCAATCAGAGTCTCATCTCTTATTCCCTTTAATAATAATAATTATAATTCCTTACATTTATATAGCGCTTTTCTAGACACTCAAAGCACTTTACACAATGGGGGGAATCTCCTCATCCACCACCAGTGTGCAGCATCCACCTGGATGACACGACGGCAGCCATATTGTGCCAGACCGCACACCACACACCAGCTGATTGGTGGAGAGGAGACAGAGTGATGAAGAAATTATGATATGGGGATGGTTAGGAGGCCATGATGGACAGAGGCCAGTGGGCAGATTTGGCCAGGATGCCGGGGTTAAACCCCTACTCTTTTTCGAATGACATCCTGGGATTTTTTTAACGACCACAGAGAGTCAGGACCTCGGTTTAACGTCTCATCCGAAAGACGGTGCTCACTGAGCAGTATAGAGTCCCCTTCACTATACTGGGGCGTTAGGACCCACTCAGACCGCAGGTTGAGCACCCCCTGTTGGCCTCACTAACACCACTTCCGGCAGCAACCTAGCTTTCCCATGTGGTCTCCCATCCAGGTACTAACCGGGGCAGCCCTGCTTAGCTTCAGTGGGCAACCGTGTGAGAGTTGCAGAGAGCTAGCTGCCGGCTAGCTAGCTTTAAGGGTCAGTTGCATCACGCCACGGCACATTTGCTATTTACATAGCAGACTTTGTAAGTGGAAAAACTGAATGCTTCACTAGCGAGAAAACAGTTTAACAGAGCATCTGTGCGAGGATAAAGAGCGAGCTCCTCCATTCGGTCTCTTTACTTTGTCTTTACTTTTACTCTTTACTCCTTTACTTTCGTGGATAAGGAAACGGTGTTGTACGCACTCCACTGAAGACATCCATTAGCCTACATGTTTAATTTTGTTTCTTAAGCAGAAAGATTTGTTTCAAAACTATTTCTAAATTCAGTTCTAATTTCCAGCAAAAAAATAAATGAAGAATAATATTGAAGTGTGGTCAAAAAACTGAGTTATGTCCAAACACACGTCCTATTCTTATGCCCCATATGGTGATGCATACGTCTCCAAAACCAGACAGGCGGACAAATCTAAACTTGTTTTTATTAAAACAAATATAAATATGCATAAATAAATAATACTGCTAATAATAATAACATTATACAAATGCAAATTTTCATGAATAAACTGAAAAAGCCCTTCGAGATGAAGAATGCATGGAGGCAGTGGTTTTTATATTTATGTAGTAAATAATAATTTTTGTAACATTTTAATCCTGTATTTTTTTTCATTTGTAAAGATATTTGTGTATTGCTGTACATCCTGTGTGTATTAAGCATTTGAACCCACATAGGTGCAGAACTAATGCGCTCTGCGCTGGACTTTAGACCAGCTTTTACTTGCTCAACGTCGCAGTCTATTTCAGTTTCTCAGATTAGCAACACGCCAACAATGCGCCTTAACACACCTCCTTTTTAGACCAGCACACCCATGAGTCCACAAAGTGGTGCAAATAGATTTGCTATTTAAACAACATGCCGCAAAACGTGAAAACTAGGGTTGCGCTGAAAATAGCAACAAATCACGCCAAACACGTCTTGCGCCTTATTGCGCTGGGTGTATTATAGGGCCCTCAGTCTCAAGTTGCCAGATATTTGTTATAATGGCAGTCTGGTCCCTATTGCAGCTTATTCTGAAAAACATTTTAAATCAACCCATTTCTAATGGTTTTATAATGAGACAAATGTAATGCATTATTTAAAAAGAAACGCCATGTTACAATATGTAATATGTAAAACTTTCTAGTTTTTTCATTAATTTGACAAAGAATAACGATTGGAGTAACTTTGATCCCCAACAATAGAGTATGGAAATAACTTTCACTGTGCCTTCTGATCACACTGCAAAAGTGATGTCCTTTAGATTGCAATTCAAATGTTTATAGATTCTTTATTCTGGATATATTAACTTGGGAAGTTGAATGATGAGATTAAGTATTCTTGTTTTCTTTGCAATTGTTAAGAATGATGCATTTGTATTATATAAAAAACATTGAAAGAGCCAGACTCAGAAAACAAAACTTGATTTTTTCATTTTGCTTTTTGCAAGTAAATGTATCTTGATTAAAGGGTGTAGATGTTTGTCGATATTCTTTTTTTTTTTAGAGGTGCATTCAACATTTAATATCATGTCTTAACGAATTTAAGGGTTTTTGCTTAATTTAAGACCTTGTTAATATCTTAAATTGTGGAGGGGTATATTAGACATCTTAAGAATTGTTTGTTTTGTTATTGCTCACTAATATAAACAATAATGAAATGTATTTGCAGTATTTCCTTCTGAGATAAAAGAGACACTTCTTTGTTTATCCATTTGAAAGAAAATACCAAAGCATAATAACTATTATCATTGATAAATATTATGTACTGTGGAAAGACTGGACTTTTAATGGACTTCATTTAAAGACCCAAATTATTAGCAATACAGCATACACACTTTTGCTTTTTTTTTTCTTTTTTTTTAAATGACTTGTGCTCCTTTGTAGGATAAATAATCGCAAAAATATATAACCTTGCTTGATTGGTTCATGGTTAAACAAACTTCACAAAAAAGTTTCTTTTGTCTGTTCACAGTTTTTACATTTAGAAGAGAAAAAAAAGTGAAAGAAATAAAACAGTGATAGATTCATTACTTTTGACACGTCTCTTATAAAAAAACATAAATTATGGTCAATTATTGATCTGATTGTGGTTATTTGACACAACTGTATAAGTTTAAATAAGAAAATCTATGCACAAAATCAAATGCTAATCAAGGATTAATGTGTAATGGACAATAAAAACGATAAGAATGAGAAGACAACAAATGAGAAAATGCAGCAAAATAAAATCAACTGTTATGAAGTGCACAGTAAAATGTCTTGCTTTTTTAATTTTATATATACAGTTTGTATTGCAATTAGTTGCTAGACAATCATCAGCACAAAATTCATAATCGTGGCAAATCTTTTCTAAGATTTTTTTAATCGTCTAATACAAATATAATTGAAATTAAAAATAAATGATTTATACATAAACTATCTGGCAACCCTGTAGTTGCTATGCAGTGTTATTTATACTGGATGATTCTATTGTGCTGAAATGAGGGTGGATGTGCCCTACAGTGGCATGCACTCATCTGTCGAGAGGTAGAGGTCATAGAAAGCAATTCAAAAACACTTTATATACTGACTACCGAGAGACGTACTGTTTTTGCGTTATGCGTTCAGCTTATACCACTTCTTTTTAGTGGTGTCAGATGTCAGAGCCAACTAAGTTCCGCTTTAATAAATATACTATGAAAATACATATTTTAGCGATTGATAATTATTCTGGTCAACCTGCTGCGGTTTATAGTGGAGGTAAAGAGGAAGGGGCTCGAGCACGCGCCGCACGGTACTGGTATTTATTCACCCTACGTCACTTTTTGTTATTTTACTTAACATTGAGGTTTTTTTTTACTGTTATACTTTGTATTTAATATTAATATTAAAAAGCAAACAAAAACCGCACAATAAAAAAAACACCAAATCTGGTTCACAGAGGAGTGGCGTCTGCGCGAGCACGCGCACGCGCACTCCGTGATTAACGGACAGCGCTGTCAGATTTCAACCACAAGTTGAGTTCAGGACAAACGAATGACTAAAACAGGCGAGTCACATTGAAAACGGGTTGTTTGCTTTCTTTATATGTAGTTTCTTTCGGTTCGTCGAAGTATCCAAAGGGGTGTGTGTGTGTGTGTGCGTGTGTGTGCTCAGTCACTGCTGCTCCATACTACAGTGCCTGGTAATGTTATACGAGCTCTGGGTGAACGGCTCCATCTGTCAGGACCAAACGCCCAGAAAAAACTTATTTCAGGTAATTAACCTGCATTTGTTTTACGCACTTAAGTGATTGGTACGTATTTGTAAGAGGGAAAACCTTATATCATTATAAGTAGCACATTGTTACAGTAATTCGTCATTATTTAATTAAAATGCTACGTCTGGGCAAGAAAAAAGTTATTTAAAGACGCCAGGTTAATGATATTTCTTTTCTCGTATTTATTGGTTTGTTAATTTTTATATGTACCGTTAACGATATAGCAACGCAATTGTTTTTTGAAGCCGGTGATACGCGCGCCGCATCCTCGTGGCTCTGTAACCATGGGTAACCGGGGGATGGAGGAGCTCATCCCGCTGGTGAACCGGCTGCAGGACGCCTTCAGCGCCATCGGACAAAACTGCGACCTGGACCTGCCTCAAATCGCGGTGGTCGGGGGTCAGAGTGCAGGCAAAAGCTCTGTCCTGGAAAATTTTGTTGGCAGGTATGACACTGTCAGAACTAGACACTAGTACTGTCAGGTTGTTTATGATCATTGCTAATAGTTCAGTTTAAAATGTATAACCCAGGACCACAAAACCATACCAAGTCAGAATTTTTTTTAATGTGAAGTTTTATACATCTGAAAGCTGAGTAAATAAGTTTTTTAATGATGTATGGGTTGTTAGGACAGGACAATATTTGGCTGGGATACAACAATATGGAAATCTGGAATCTGAAGGTTAATTTTATTGATTTTTACTTTTTTTTTTTTTTTTAGAAAATCACCTTTAAAGTTGTCCAAATTAAGTTCTTATAATCTATAATACTCATCAAAAATATTTTTTATTTACAGTGAAATTTGCTAAAAAATCTTAATGGAACATGATCTTTATATCCTAATGATTTTTGGCGTAATATACAGTTGCAATCAGAATTATTAAACCCCCTGAATTATTAGCCCCCTGTTTATTTTTTTCCCCAATTTCTGTTTATAATAACTCATTTCTAATAACTCATTAATTTTATCTTTGCCATGATGACAGTAAATAATATTGTACTGGATATTTTTCAAGACACTTCTATACAGCTTAAAGTGACATTTAAAGGCTTAACTAGGTTAATTAGGTTAAGTAGGCAGGATAGGGTAATTAGGCAAGTTATTGTATAAAGATGGTTTGTTCTGTAGACAATCGAAAAAAAAAAAATAGCTTAAAGGGGCTAATCATTTTGAACTTAAAATGGTTTTTAAAAACTTTAAAACTGCTTTTAATCTAGCTGAAATAAAACTAAGACTTTCTCCAGAATAAAAAATATTATCAGACATACTGTGACAATTTCCTTGCTCTGTTAAGCATCATTTGGGAAATATTTAAAAAAGAAAATAAAATCAAAGGGGGTTTAATAATTCTGATTTCAACTGTATATGGGTAATAATATACCCATACAACATACACACATTTTATAATTATATGTGGCTTTCAACAAGAGGTTAATATTATTATCTGGGTAGTTGGATGATAGGCTGTGATGATCAGAGTGACTGTTTATTGCCTGCTGACGATAATCATCGAATGGACTGTTTAATCAGCCTGTGATGTTGAATTGAGTCACTTTTCTCTGCAGAGGCTCTGGACTGTATGGCTGAAGCAGGTGCAGATGGTCATGCTCTCATCTGTAGTCGGGAGCAGTCACTACCTCTTCCTCCATCTGTTTAATGGCCTGCCAAGCCAGTGTCCATGAGCCATGCAGAATCGGAAGATTGACTTCATTTTCTCTAGACTTTACAGATCATTTATGACCAAATGTACATAGATGAAACTGACTTATTTAGATTTAAAAATATATATTTTTTGCATCTTAATATTAAGTCTCTTATTACATATCACAGATTACATTTACATTACAGAATTAAAGAATTTACATTATTTATATTTGCTAAAAGCAGTGATTTCTTTTTATTTTCATTCTTCATTCCTTTATCACTTGCGATACAACCATGGCTGTCGCTAGGCCTATTTTAGGGGGACTGTAGCCCCCCTATATTTCTACTCAGCCCCCCTAAAACTTTTGCGATTATCTCATAAACTGTACACTAAATTATTGCCTCAGTCCCCTTTAAATATGACATGAAAACAGGGGCAAAATTTGGCTCCTCACTGTCTTTCATTTTTCATTTGATCAGCAAACCACTGCTGTGCAGAACGAGAGAACAAGGTGTGTGTTTATCGATAAATTGTTATAAAATCTGCTTATTTGCAGTTCTTTGCTATAGATACACTTGTATCACTTGTACCCCAATGTCATGGAGGAGCAATCAGGTTTCCCATCTACTGTTTCGTCGGTGCTCACCTCATATTTCTCCAGCGAATAATGTAACTCTTAACGAACATTTCGCTATTTTTATTTCAAAATGAACTACTGATATAAAACACATTACAGTGCATGTGGCGTTAACTATACCATACAGAAAGGATTAAACACAGTGACAGAACCAATTAATGTACTCATTTTAACTGTCAGAGTCACTGAGATAGATCAAGTGTTGTCTTGTATTAAAAAAGAAAATCCAATTTATTATTATGATTCAGATCATGAAATGTGAATTAGCCTGTAAACTCAAAAATATATATTTATATTTATGCCATTTAATTAGAAAAGTGGCAGTTTTATTTATTTAATACATGGAAACAAAAAAATTTACTTGAATATAGAAAGTGGTAGGTGCTACAGTAAACAGGTGTGTTGAGCCTATTTGGCTCATTCAGAACTCAAATGGCTATGCCTGTCTATACAATACAGTGGAATACTGCTAGTTTAGCATACAACCCTACCATATTAGTGTATTACTATTAAATTATTAAAATAAGATCTGAGCCCCCCTAAAATGAAAATTCTAAAATCGCCCCTGGATACAACAGAATGTGTGTGTGTATAAAAGAGTTCAGATGCAAAATTCTCTAAGTGCTCTAAGAATAGGCTCTTTTCGTCTCCTTTAAAGTGAAATAACTAAACATGAACAGGAGTGGCTGAGAAAAATTCTTACTTTAGAACAAAATTTCAGATGGCTACTGTTCAAAAGTTAGGAGCCAGTATGTTTTTCCCTTTTTTTCTGTGTAAAGATATATACATTTTCTACAGGATGTATTAGATTGATCAGAAGTGATAGTATAGACATTAATAATGTTATGAAAGATTTCTTTTTCAAATAAATAATTTTTGTTTCTTCAATTCATCAGAGAATACTGGGAAAAAACATCACTGTTTCTACATTATTAATCGGCAAAACTGTTTTCAACATTTTAATAAGATAAGAAGTAATAAGATAAGGGGCGTAGCAACCGGGGGGGGACAGGGGGGATACGTCCCCCTCACTTTTAGAGCCAGACCATTTAGAAACAGGTGATTAATAATTATATGAACGTAAACTTTTAGATCTCATTCAGCTGTACCCCCCACTTTTAAAATGTCCGCTACGTCCCTGAATAAGATAATTAAAAATAACAATAATAATTCTTGTTTCTTGAGCTCCAAATCAGAATATTAGAGTGATGTCTGAAGAATTATATGACTGGAAAAAATTATTACTGTTTTCATGCTATTAAGCAGTAAAACTGTTTTCAACATTTTAATCAGATAAGAAATAATAAGATAATTAAAATTAAATAAAATTAATTAATGTTTCTTGAGCTTCAAATCAGAATATTAAGTGATTTCTGAAGAATTATATGAGAGTGAAGAATAATGGCTGCTGAAAATTCAGCTCTGACATCACAGTGTTTTAAAATGAATAAATACAGTTATTTTAAACAGTAAACATTTTCACAGTATTTCTTTATTTTTTGGATTTACAGTATGATCCATTAAGCGCAGGCTTAGTAGGCAAAAGAGCTTGCTTCAGAAACATCATGCTAACCTCAAACTTTTAGATTATCTAGAAGCCCATTATGGCCCAGAGTTTTTAATCACCTTTTATTTTCCTTGTGCAAGAGAATCTCACCGGATCTTTTCTACGCATGCTGATTTCCGCATGGAAAGACTGGCCCTGTCCAACAGGAAGTTGGGATTGTTAGTGAAAGCTATTGTTTGCGCAGTGCATATCAGTTCGATGAGCCAAAATGGGACATTGATATTCCTTGCTTAAAATAAGTGTGTCTGACACTGAACAGCTTGCTTGCTTATCCTGAGAGGAAGGCACTCGAGCATTCTGACCATCATCCTAAAATCTCGGTCACTGTGTGAGGCGTTCAGTGGAGACCCAGTTTACTTTCCTTTGATAGTCAGGTTGTTATTTTTTAATGACTCTCTTGTATTCCGTAGAGCTGCTGTTGCATATAACATGCTGTGTTGACCCAAAGTTTTGAGTTCACGAGGAAGGAAAATGAAAGACTCGTTTGTGCTTCACTCAATTATGGTGACTACATACTTGATGACACAAGATAACAGTTATGACTCCTGAGTCACATTGCATTGTGCTACAGTTAATTTTTATGGTAATGTAAACAGACACTTTATGTGGAAATGCACAAATGCTGAAATAATCTGAACCTGGAGCACTTAAGACTTAAGCCGTGGTCACACTATAGTTTAACGCTCGTACAACACTGCGGAAGGATGCGGGATGAAACAACCTGATTAGACATTGAAAAAACGAGCGATTGCTCCATATTTTACATTTCTGTACAAAGAGGTCAAGGTTTGATCATGTGATGCGATTTCACAGGTCTGAGTTGTCAAGGTTGCAAAACTTGTCGCACGAGCTTGTGTTTCCAGTTTGTCGCATCTGCATGCGTACGAATAGAAGTCTATGGGGTGAAAAGTGCAGTGTGACTGCGACTTTAGTGTGTGTTCACACCAGGCCCTGGAGTGGCCATCGGAAGAACCAGGATAATTCCCGGTGCATGGGCTGCTCTGCCCCGGAGACTCGCCTAATTTTTTTCCACATACACAGAAATAAAATGTGATTAAGTTACTGTGTGACTAACAGTAATTACGCTATTGCACTAAATTAGAATGTTAATAAGTGAATATAATGAGACTGTGCATAAAAAACTGTGCAGATAAACCTGAAGCTGATACAGTATGAAGTTGCAGTAAATACCATTGCTCTGCTTAGGCGGTTGCTGATACTGTAGGATTTGCCTTTTTAATTCTGAGTTTAAACCAAAACTTATAAAGAAAAGTAGAAGCCAGGCCTTTATGTCTTTCTTCTAAAAACGTGTCCTTCTCTGGCCCTGGTTCACAAATTTCGTTTTAAGAACTGCTTTGGATGAATTGAGTTTTTACTTGAATTGGCTTTGGGCGACGTGGTGGCGCAGTGGGTAGCACAATCGCCTCACAGCAAGAAGGTCGCTGGTTCGAGCCTCAGCTGGGTCAGTTGGCATTTCTGTGTGGAGTTTGCATGTTCTCCCCGTGTTCGCGTGGGTTTCCTCCGGGTGCTCCGGTTTCCCCCACAAGTCCAAAGACATGCGCTATAGGTGAATTGGGTAGGCTTAATTGTCCATAGTGTATGTGTGTGAATGAGTGTGTATGAACGTTTCCCAGTGATGGGTTGCGGCTGGAAGGGCATCCGCTGCGTAAAACATATGCTGCATAAGTTGGCAGTTTATTCCGCTGTGGCGACCCTAGATTAATAAAGGGACTAAGCCGAAAAGAAAATGAATGAATGAATGAATTGGCTTGCTGGAAAAGGTGTAAGAGACTCTTAAAAAGATGGTTCTTGGTCTCCTTTCGAACAAACTCTGGTGTGATTTGACAGAAATATGAATGCAGTACAGAACAAAAATGAACCAAAAACAGAGTGCAACAATAAAAAGGACAAAATACTGAAGCATACCTATTTTTGCCTATTACAGTTCTGTACAGGTGTTGGAAAGCTGTCCCCTTGCAGCAGATATTTGTTGGTGTGCGATGGAGGAAATTAGACTCCTTCACACAATTTATAAGCTCCTCACAAGTTCTCAAATACCATTTTATGTACATACAAAAACAAGGCCTTTTAGCATTGCTTTGGATGCTCTGCAAAAGTTTTATTTCCGTATTATGATGTATTTCCAACTGAAACAGAATATTGAGTATGGGCAGGTTTTATTTTTACTCACATCTTTCATCTTTCACTCACAGCAAACTAAAGATTGGAGGGGCGTGGCTAAGCATATTTCTCCTAAGCTGTCAGAAGTAAACAGTTTTTTCTCCCAAGTTGATATCCTATTTTAGCAATTCGCCTCTATTCGTCTCCTTTTTTCTAAATTATGAACAAATGGGAGATTGCTTACAGTCAAACCTTCTCTGCTAGATTTTATAGTAAATCTAGCATCTGACTCTGAAAGTGAAGAAAGTGGAGTGCATGGCTTGCATAACTCAGGACAAGGAATTCCTGACAATACAATTAGGTGAAATCTGGAGAATGAAAATGATCTACTTGTCCTAATGTCCCTCAAAACATGTTTACTTCCAAAAAACACAAAATAAGTTTGTAGAATGTTAATAGTTTTGTTTACTATTTGAGTTGAATTGACAGACACTTTCATCCAAAGCAACTTTTATGTGTATTGCTCAGTGTTGGGTGTCTTCTTATTAAATTTCCTGTCCACTGAAAAAGTAAAGTAACTGTGTGTTCACTCGGCCACCGGTGAAAACGTCAAAATTCTTTCCGGCCACTCTGCCAACAATGTTGTGCATTTACACAGCCACTGGCGATAGTATCAATCTAATGTGATCAAACCAAAGTTTACTGGTGTGCGTTCTCTGGAATATTCTTAAGCGGTGGACTTCTACATTCCGATTGGTTGCCGATGGCCTGCGTCATAGCTCATTACCATAAAGCTGACATGACTTTTCTCGATGCACACACCACCCAAGATACACTGTGCACTGAACGTCTCCCATTGAAAATGAATGATTGCTGTTCAACTTTAAGTCTTATAATTACACTATTTATATTTGAGCATTTTTTCTATAATTCACATTTTGCTGAATATTTATGTTCTTCAACTAAGGAAGTTTACATTTGTTCAACAATTACACGTGCTTAGGAAACAATAAATTGAGTCAGAAATTAGTTCATAACAATATGTATGTATGAAATATGGTGTTGTTGCTTTGACCTGTAAAGTTTTTCCAGTCTAATTCTGTTTGTCAACTAAAGAATGTCAAGTTTGTTATTAACATGGTTAAGTAATAAATTTGTTTAATGCCATGTTTGACTCAAATTTAAGGAATTATAAGAGTTTAATTTTAGAGATAAATTTTTGAGATTATTAGTCGAATAGTTAAATTTCTCACTGAGCAATTCAATTACTTTTCAGAATTAAAAAGGTAATTTATTTACACCTTTAATGATTTAGTTAGTAATTGGTAATTACTATAAAAGTAACTTACATAAAATGGTTGATTCTGTAGTTTATGGCATTCACTGACAATCAAAACTATACGACGTAGCATTTCTGGCATTATTATCTACTGATTGAGCAATTCTTGAAAGCCAAACAATAGGAACAACTCAAAATTGTAGTCACTTTTCACTGGAACTCTTTCTGTCACTCTAATCAAACTCATGTTTCTCCACTCTTCAGAACACCCGACTATATACTAGATTATGTACATTAGAGTCCTCTGTGTTATTGTCTATTGATCAACAGAAAAATTGTACCGATAGTATCAGTTGGAACAAACTTACAAACAGTTTTCCTTGAAGTTAAAAAGGGTAATGATGTGGAATCCTTAATGCACTAGAATGAACTTCGGTAGTGGCCTACATAGAGCTCATGCTCTGGAAATAATGAGTACACGTATCCATAGTGATGAGTTATATATGAATGGTGGAGAGCACTGCACCCTCAGCCATCTGCTATCTCAGTATCACTGCCAGTCAGTGGAGCACCAGAGATGCCTGGAGAAATGGGTTATTGAAATTAGATCTCAATGATAGAGGGAGTGTTGTGCCTGGGTTCAGAATAAGGAATTGATATAAGCATGAAAATGGCATCTCAAAGTAAAAGCAAAAAATATAGCTGATGGATTTAGAATCTTTCTTTTAAGGAACTTCCCAAGTTCTTAATACGATTTACATTACACTTACGTTTTTATATTTAGCAGATACGTTTATTCAAATCAACAAATGAGGAACACTACAATAAAAGTGATTCGTAAGAGGAGAACATAAGACTAACATAAGATGAATAGCTATATTAAACCAAATGAGTATTTGCTATTAAACAGATCTTCAGTTCATCTAGAAATAAAATTATTTTATCAGTTACTTGATCCTGTGTTGAAGACTTTCTAAACCCAAATAAGGATGTATCCTATCCATCTAAACTTTGACACTACATATAGTTTATAAATGTATTGTAAAAGTTCCAACAGCCTTCTGAAGAGACAAAAATAGTTTTTTTAGTCAGACTTTTATTCTTATATTTTTATTATCAAAGCACATCAAATATGGTTAATGACAAAGAAAACACACTTTCTTGAGGATTGAGAACAAACCTCATTCAGTATTTATTTATTTTTATTTATTTTTGATAAAGCTCAAGGTTTCTTGTGCGTAAGCAATCTTGTTTGAGCTTCCATTTTAAGGAGCTTGTTTTCAACCAAAAATGAAAGACCTTTTTGTTTTTTTGCCCATTCATCTACTATGTGTGATTTCTGTGTCAATGGCAAAAATGCTATTTGAAACTGTGACATCATGCGTATTACGTGTTCAGTCTTCAGGCATCCTTGAGTGCTTGACAAAAATACAACAGTGGTAGGCTTCTTTTTTGTGTGACAAACAATTGTTTTTCTATGGTCTGTTAAAATTCTTGATTCTGATTGGCTGGAAGGTATGAGGAATAATCATTTAAAGGCCAATTCACAACACACAGACAAACACCAACAAATGTCATACTCACACTGCCCAAAAAATTGCCAGACACAATAATTAAATGATCCTTCTCAGGGCAAAAAAAAACATTTGCTTGAAACCTTTCTGGCCCCTGGTCCGATTAAGTCCGAGTTTGTTGATAAATCATATCACACTTCTCAGAGGTTCCACTATCCAACAAACATCGATTGAACATGTTCAGTCAGGTGAAAACAAACTCTGACCAATGGGAACAGATGCCGACAGGGGTAACACACTGATCCAACAAACTCTGGCAAATTTGTTTGTTGTAGCTAGTTTTGATCCTAGTTCAAAATAAATTTACTTCCCTCAAACATTAGTAGTAACCATAGTAACTCAGTGACAGTGGCAGGAGCCTTCTTTCCTCTGTTTACCATATAATGAAAGCATATGAATCCTGCCTCTGAGTTATCTGATTGGTCGACTGCTTTGGAACTGACATCGATGTGTGGTGCTGTATGTAAAAGTTGGTGATCTTTTAACTTTACATGGTGTCTAAGAATGCTTCAAAAGACACGAGACGCGAGCATAACAGCACTCAATCGCTCATTCAAGCGCATGTTTACACTGAGAAACAATTGAAAAGTAGCGCACTGTAATAGTGCGAATGAGCCCTACAGTAAGTGATGACAAAATCTTACTTTTGTTAATCTCTAAACTGTTTATTAGATAGTTTATTTTGTTTAGTCTTGATATGCTCGGTTAAACCTCCGCTGAAATGTGTAAACAAAATATCTATGCTATTACTCACAACCAGTGTTTAATCCCGCGTTACTGTACATGTGTGTTTACAAACAGGGGCGTAGCGGACATTTTAAAAGTGGGGGGGACAGCTGAATGAGATCCAAAAGTTTACATTCATATAATTATTAATCACCTGTTTCTAAATGGTCTGGCTCTAAAAGTGAGGGGGACGTATCCCCCCCGTCCCCCCCCGGTTGCTACGCCCCTGTTTACAACAGTACAGCATGCTGGGTTCTGGGGGAGGGACAGGATGAGGCGGATAGTGAGAAGGAAAGGAAAGAGAAGGGGGAGAAGATGAGGCTGGATCAGTTGAGTCAAGAGAGGCTTTGTTAAGGGGTTAGAAAGTGGAGGTCACAAGTAAGTATTGGGAATGTAAAGGACATTGTTGAAGAGGAGTGAGACATGTCAAATACAGTAATGAGTCACTGCCTGGGAGAAAGTTCAAGCTAAATACCACAAGCTGACTTTCTAATTCATATACACTAGTTACTTGGCTAATAAACAGACACCAAGGACTGTAAGTAACTATAATGAGAAAAATATTGGTTTAAAAGTCATTCTAAAAATATAATAACAGTGGAGATCATGTCAAAATGATCATGATAATGGCTCAGAGAAACTATATTGTTAGAATATTATTCAAATATTTGTTTTCAGCTGATGAATGATAAAAACATAAACGTCAATTTAAAGGAATCATGCTTTAAATCATGCTTTAAAATCTTTTTTTCATCATGCTTTTCAATGCCATTGCCATTTAAATTAGCAGGCGCAATATGCAATGGTGGAATTTTATTGTTTGTTATTTTAAGTAAGTTGTAAGTTTATTTATTGCTTTTATTTTGACTTGAACAATACTAGTCATACATGCCTGTATCATTCATCCTGTGTCCTACAAATAATAGAGTGCTGCAGGAATTGCATATATTTGTAGAAACTGTTCATAAATGAGCATTTTAACATTTCTGTTTCCATTGTCCTGAAGGCAATGGCTTTTTTAATGGGCTTTTGGTTAAATTCCTGAAATAATGCATGTGATTAACACAAGTTTAAGATATTTTCTGTAGAGTGAGTTATAAGAAGTGGCTAAATGGGACTACAGAGGTTATGACATGTAATGTCATCATATCAAATGGTTGAATTCATTTCACTAGTCTGCTTTTACAGCCTCATTGTGTTTGAAAGAATGCTTTTGAAAGCTGTTTTTAATAATTCAGATTTTTTTTTTTTAAATGAGACTAAAAGAGCTATGGCTTTATAAGTTAGTTAATAACCTATATTTAGCTTTTTACTTTTGGCGATCATAAGCTTCTGGTGGTCAAAAAGCCTAATTTTTCTGCAATATCATTAAAGCTAATGGGAAAAAGGGGAAAAAAGGTGGTTTAAGTGGTTAAGGGAACAAGAGTGATGCTACATCCCAAAAAAAAGATCATCACTGCTGCAATCTATGCAGTTCTACCTGCATCTTGCTCCTCTCCCTGTACGCCTTTAACTAGGTCTAATCCAGTGGGACTTCCCCTCTATTTTAGGCAGTAGTTCTGTTTTAGGTCTGCGCACACCCTATTTCCACTATCTTCTTCATCGTGCACTTTAGTGACTTCATCTCAAGCCTGGAGTTTATCAGACCAAATGGAAAACACATTTTTTCCATGGAAAAGTCTAACTTTTCCCATCATTGTTCATTTCCTCTTTCAAAGTAGATTAAATAAAAAACTAAAATGTTTGAATGTCAGACAAGATATTAAATCAGCCAGATAAACAGAACTATGATGATGTTTACACTTTTTGAGGTAATCAAATTATGACTTGATCAGTTACAGGTGATATGAATATCGCTGTTTATCTCATAACAAAGCCAGGTATTAGCATTTAGGAAGATTAGATGGTAAGAAAATAAGAGTTCTCAGAGTCAACTTATTCGATGCAGGACGTATCAGAGTAATCAGAGTAATGATTCTAAATTATCATGGCAGGGATCTGGGCCTTCCTATTTGGCAATTGTGGCTTTGACAAAACAAAAATCTCTGCATCTTTCAGCATGTATTGTGTGTTGATATTGACTCCTGGGTGGTATTTTATGATGGTTACTCAACATGCAACTGTATTGAGCTGCTGTTCTTTATTCCAGTGGCCCTGATGTGTGAGTGGACAACTCTTCATTGAGGTCCATCATGTCTAAATTCTGAATGTTTGGAATTTTGTCAAAGCAGAGGAACTGGAGTCAAGTCAACAACTTACTGATTCAAATGATTTGTTCAGAGTGAGTTTCAAGTAAACAACTCACTGATTCAAATTATCTGTTCAGAGTGAGTCTCAAGTAAACAACTCGCTGATTCAAATGATCCATTCAGAATGAGTCTCCAGTAAATGATTCACTGATTCAAATGATCAATTCGGAGTGAGTCTCCGGGAAACAACTCACGGATTTAAATGATTCATTCAGAGTGAGTCTCCGGTAAACAACTCATTGATTCAAATGATCTGTTCAGAGTGAGTTTTGAGTAAACAACTCACAGATTCAAATAATCTATTTAGAGTGAGTATCCGGTAAACAACTCACTGATTCAAATGATCCATTCAAAGTGAGCCTCCAGTAAACAACGCACAGATTCAAATAATCTGTTTGAAGTGAGTATTCGGTAAACAACTCACTGATTCAAATGATCAATTCAGATTGAGACTCCAGGAAACAACTCACTTATTCAAATGATCCATTCAAAGTGAGCCTCTGGTAAATAATTCACTGATTCAAATGATCAATGCAGATTGAGTCAGGAAACAACTCACTGATTCAAATGATCCTTTTAGAGTGCGTCTTCGGTAAACAACTTGCTGATTCAAATGATTCATTCACCTTGAGTCTCCAGCAAACAACTCACTAATTCAACTGATCTGTTTAGAGTGAGTCTCAAGTAAATAACTCACTGATTCAAATGATCAATTCAAAGTGAGCCTCCAGTAAATGATTTGCTGATTCAAATGATCAATTCAGATTGAGTCTTCAGTGAACAACTCACTGATTCAAATGATCCATTCAAAGTGAGTCTCCAGTGAAGAACTCACTGATTCAAATGATCCATTCAGAGTGGGCCTCCAGTAAAAGATTCATTGAATTTACTAATTGATCTGAGTGGGGTTCAGCGATCAATTGTGGTTTGACATGTTTTTATTTTTATTATCATGAATTATCTGTGTGGTTATTAGAGTATGACACGTTTTGGTAATTCAACTTTGTTGCAAAATAAACATTCATCAGTAAGTACTTTTACATTGATCACTTAAGTAAATTAAAAATCAAGTATTTTGTACTTTGGCTCAAATAATACAGAAAAGGAGGACTTTACGGGAGAACTTCTACGGGAGTAATATTTTATTAGGGTATCTGTACTTTTGCTCAAGGGCCTGGTTTGTGTACTTTGTCCATGAATACATAATCTATGGGGATCTGTGTTTAATGTCTTAGTAGCCGATAGCACAGAAAAAACTTCAGTGGTCCTAAAAAACCCATGCCATGGTGGGTCGGTGCTGGTCGGCAGAATGAGGAGGGCAACAACATATTAGGCAGATGACATCTTAGGCTGAACAGCAGTCATATTAGGCAGATGGTCATAATGTTTGGGATTCTCTGTGTACCATCGCCATGTAAAGAGGAGTAAGAGGAATTTGACATCACCCAGCTGCAGTTCCTCCATACTGGACTGGTTTATTTATAGAGTGCACTCATGTCCTCTGCACAGGCAGTAGATGGTGAAAACAAGCTGCTTCTGGATCGTGAACTGACTGCTTTCTGATTATTTAAGGCTAAATTGTCCTACCGCTAATTTGTAAATGTACAGGCCAGTACAAGTAATGTGTAAACGTGCCATAAATATCAGAGTATGAGGGTCATGAAGGGTGTGAGGAGGTTTATAGTTTCACTGTAAGACTGAAGTAGTCCAAGCATGCGGTGACAGAGTCTCTGGCTCTGCGCCTCAGACAGGGACTGCGACTGTGTATCCTGTGTAGTTTCTCTTTTTCTTTAGAGAGTTTTAGTTTTGGCTTGCACACAGATTCATCAGCCTGTTATATGAGTTTACTGTATATGTGATATTTACAGTATTAAGCATGGTTAATTCTGTTCTTTTAGAGATTTCCTGCCAAGAGGCTCTGGAATTGTTACAAGGAGACCACTTGTCCTTCAGCTCATCAGTTCAGCTTCAGGTATGAGGGATTATTACAGTGGCACTTGATGATTAGGCAACAAAATATTGACTATGTTTGGAATAGCGCCAAATAATTGAATTTCCAGTTTCCTGTTAATTTTCTTTTGTTTAATATACAAAACTTAATACATTTAAAATATATATATTTAAATCTCCCAACAATATGTAAGGTTTTCCAAAACCACTTATAAAGTTTGTGCGACAGTGTAGTAAGTAAAAATATACCAACCAACACACAAAGGCATTTTGTAAAATGCAGAAATACACACACATTATCTAATAATCAATTACCCAATAATGCCAGTCTTAGACAACAAACAAACTGATTCAGAGTCAGTAGATTTTTTTGGTAACCCTTTACAATAACAGTACATGAATAATGATGTATTAATATGTAAATGAAACATTACTTTATTATGAATTAATGAGTTAAGGTGTGCGCTAATCATGAACTAACTTTAACTACAGCATGAGTCACAAGAGTTCATGATTAAATAACGGCTACCTTAATTACTTGCTAGTACATGTTGTTAATTAATGTATTAATTAATAATTAATGTTAATTAATGTATTAATGTATTAATTAACATTTAAGTTTTAGCTAAATGTAACCAACATGAACTCATGAGCTGTTCATGTATAATTATGTCATGACTTTACTTGGAGGGGCACATCACCATTAACTCATCCTTAACCACTCATGAACTCCTGTGTTTAAAGTGTTCATGTTGATGTTGACAGAACCCTTTTCTATTGTTATTCAGTGTAAACGCACTAGACAGACGTGCACAAGGAGTTCATAAGTAATTAAGAATGGGTTAAAGATGATGTGCCCCTCCAAGTAAAGTTATGATATAATTATACATTAACATATCATCAGTTCATGATGGTTCAATTAAGCATAAACTAATGTGGTAAATTAATACATTAATTACAAACAAGCATGTACTAACAAGTAATTAAAGTAGCTGTTATTCACACATGAACTCATGTGACTCATGTTGTAGTTCATGATTAGCGCATTCATTAACACATCATTAGTCCATAATGAAGTAATTCATATGAATACATCATTATTCATGTACTGTTATTGTAAAGTGTTACCGATTTTTTTTTTTGTTGTTGTTGTTGTTGTTAAAAAAATTATTTTCAATTTTGGCTGTCGATGAGTGTCATCTTAGTATACTTTATAGGTTTTGCACCCTTCAAAATAATTTCCCTTTTTATTGGCTTAGGAGCAAAACCATTTATCCTTTACAAAAATGATAAAATGATAAATAAAATGTTAAAAATACAGTTAAGGCATGGCATTGACTTCAAATAAATAAAATAAAAAGTTGTTGATGAGTGTGATTTAAATAGTTGCACAATATAAAAAAAAAACATTGCATTCATAGACAGTTTGTCTTCTTAAAAGTGATTGTTCACCCAAAAATGAAAATTATTTTATCTTTTACTGACCCTTCACTTGTTACACACCAGTTTCAGTTTCTTTTCTCTGTTAAACACATAAGAAGATATCCTGAAGAATGTTGGAAACCAGCAGCCATTGACCAGTGAGCCATTGAGTAATTTTTGTATTACTATGGAAGTTAAAGGCTACCGGTTTCCAACATTCTTCAAAATATCTTCTTTTGTGTTTAACAGAAAGCAAGAAAAAACTCGTAAAAGGTTGGAACCTCTTAAGAGTGAGTAAACAGTGAGTAAATTTTCATTTTTGGATGATCAATCCCTTTAGTGGTTGCATAAGGTCTTTGCGACAAAAGTGGTTTTGTTTTGAACATTTTTTTACATGATGATTAAAAGGTCAATATTACACTTAAAAATGTAAACACTTTGTTTGATTTTACGTAATCTTTTAAAAAACGACTTAAGAGTCTTTAGTATTATGTGGACTGGCACTAGAGGGCAGTGTCTCCTGTGAATATTAAAATCAGTCTGTGTATAAAGAAAGGAGGTTTGTCCATGTCTTTGAGATTCATGAATTCTGTTGAGCTGTCAGTTCCCTAAGGCACTATCATCTTTTGCTTTCTCTAATTCATACTTTCCATTCTCCACCGCAGAGCATGCAGAGTTTTTGCACTGTAAAGGAAAGAAGTTTACAGACTTTGATGATGTCCGACGAGAGATCGAAGCGGAGACAGACAGAGTCACAGGAACAAACAAGGGCATTTCCTCCATTCCCATTAACCTTTGTGTCTCCTCTCCAAATGGTATTATTGTCAGAAAACAAAATAAAGTGCTCACCAAGGCTGCTTATTTTCATCAGAAATACAGTAGAATGTATTATTGTAAAATATTATTATACTTTAAAAAAACTCACAATGTAATTTATGACTGTGATGGAAAAACTGCCAAATTTAGTACACAAGAATTAATTTTTATTACTATTAAAGTTGAACATTTTTCATTTCTTTCTCTAAAACAGATTCTCTAAGGCTACGTCCACATGGGAACAATCATGTTTTTTTTTCATTTGCAGATTCTAAAAGTTTTGCATCTATACTCTAATTGTTCATAAAAATGTCTGTTTCAAATTGGAAATGGGAAAACGGTGTTTAAACCGTGTAATACTTATTCCATACCTACATGTGGTGCTGTTAGCAAAGACAGACAGAGCTGCAGGATACACGAAAATCAAAAGTACAGAGATAAACACAAAAATATGATGGTGACCGCACTTACATCTAAAAATATCTGATGTGTGTAACTGTTAATTCCTCACCACTGGTTGTCTAGTTGATACAGCATTAGCAGGTTTTGTTGTAATAATGCTAAAACGTAGCATCACCTGCAGCACAAACACAGCTGTGTAATCCACCATTGTTGTTGTTAGTAGTTATTACATGCAGGGTTTTTCCTTCTTCTTCTGGTCATGTGGTACTGTGATGTCATTGATTCCTAAAAGTGGTATTTTGCCCATTTACATGGCTATGCTAGGTATGATGTTTTCAGATTGTTCAGTGTAATCCGTTATCCCAAAAAAAGCTTGTTTCAGGGCACCAACAATGCTAGTGTCATGTGGAAGAAAGGCCAAAACGATATATATATTAATCTTTTGTTTCCTAGTGGACAGGGCCTAAAAACATTTATTTCCAAGAAAGTGAATAGTCGTGGCCAAACGTTTTGAGAATGACACAAATATTAGTTTTCACAAAGTTTGCTGCTAAACTGCTTTTAGATCTTTGTTTCAGTTGTTTCTGTGATGTACTGAAATATAATTACAAACACTTCATACGTTTCAAAGGCTTTTATCGACAATTACATGACATTTATGCAAAGAGTCAGTATTTGCAGTGTTGGCCCTTCTTTTTCAGGACCTCTGCAATTCGACTGGGCATGCTCTCAATCAACTTCTGGGCCAAATCCTGACTGATAGCAACCCATTCTTTCATAATCACTTCTTGGAGTTTGTCAGAATTAGTGGGTTTTGTTTGTTCACCCGCCTCTTGAGGATTGACCACAAGTTCTTAATGGGATTAAGAACTGGGCAGTTTCCAGGCCATGGACCTAAAATTTCAACGTTTTGGTCCCCGAGCCACATAGATATCACATTTGCCTTATGGCACGGTGCTCCATCGTGCTGGAAAATGCATTGTTCTTCACCAAACTGTTGTTGGATTGTTGGAAGAAGTTGCTGTTGGAGGGTGTTTTGGTACCATTCTTTATTCATGGCTGTGTTTTTGGGCAAAATTGTGAGTGAGCCCACTCCCTTGGATGAGAAGCAACCCCACACATGAATAGTCTCTGGATGCTTTACTGTTGGCATGACACAGGACTGATGGTAGCGCTCACCTTTTCTTCTCCGGACAAGCCTTTTTCCAGATGCCCCAAACAATCGGAAAGGGGCTTCATCGGAGAGTATGACTTTGCCCCAATCCTCAGCAGTCCATTCGCCATACTTTTTGCAGAAGATCAATCTGTCCCTGATTTTTTTTTTTTTTTTGAGAGAAGTGGCTTCTTTGCTGCCCTTCTTGACACCAGGCCATCTTCCAAAAGTCTTCGCCTCACTGTGCGTGCAGATGCACTCACACCTGCCTGCTGCCATTCCTGAGCAAGCTCTGCACTGGTGGCACTCCGATCCCGCAGCTGAATCCTCTTTAGGAGACGATCCTGGTGCTTGCTGGACTTTCTTGGACGCCCTGAAGCCTTCTTAACAAGAATTGAACCTCTTTCCTTGAAGTTCTTGATGATCCTATAAATTGTTGATTTAGGTGCAATCTTAGTAGCCACAGTATCCTTGCCTGTGAAGCCATTTTTATGCAACGCAATGATGGCTGCACGCGTTTCTTTGCAGGTCACCATGGTTAACAATGGAAGAACAATGATTTCAAGCATCACCCTCCTTTTAACATAACAAGACTGCCATTCTAACCCAATCAGCCTGACATAATGATCTCCAGCCTTGTGCTCGTCAACATTCTCACCTGAGTTAACAAGACGATTACTGAAATGATCTCAGCAGGTCCTTTAATGACAGCAATTAAATGCAGTGGAACGTTTTTTTCAGGATTAAGTTAATTTTCATGGCAAAGAAGGACTATGCAATTTATCTGATCACTCTTCATAACATTCTGGAGTATATGCAAATTGCTATTATAAAAACTTAAGCAGCAAGTTTTCCAGTTTCCAATATTTATGTCATTCTCAAAACTTAGTCACGACTGTATGTAACAATAAAAAAATCTAAATAAACAAGGACATAAAGTGGTGGCATTATAGCTAATTTGCTAAGTTGTAATGTTGTCCACGTAAGTATCTGCCCACATTTCTCTTTTTTTTTTCAGTTTTAAACCTGACTCTGATAGATCTTCCAGGCATAACTAAAGTGCCAGTGGGAGATCAGCCTGCTGACATTGAATACCAGATCAGAGACATGATCATGCAGTTTATCTGCAAAGAGAATTGTCTCATCCTGGCTGTCACGCCCGCTAACATGGATCTGGCTAACTCTGATGCTCTTAAACTGGCCAAAGACGTGGATCCACAAGGTGAGTGGGAAATACAGTTATGCTTCATATCTGTCTTTAGCTTTATCTACTAACAATAGCTACATTTTATGCGCATTTTGGAGTATCGCATAAAAAATACTTAATGTAAAGATTAGGGTTAGGGTTATCGCATACATTTTGAAAATGTGCATAAAAAAGTATGCGCACAACTGAGTACGATAAACCTTTTTTTCAATAAGGAAAAATATGCAAAAATTACGATGGAAATACATTTACCGAATAAATTCCAGCTTGCGCATCAAAGCAGCAACACATTTTAAAACATTTGAAATGTTGTTTTGTTCTTGTAGCAAGTGGAGCGGAACGAGACAGGTGGCGCACACAGGTGACAGTCGTTAACACTATCCCACCGGCCTCGTTCCTCTCTCATGGCTCTCGGCCCCGCCCTTCTCACTACAGATCATTCTAAAATGCCAAAGTCCATCATCAAAGAGCAGTCATGCACCTCAAAAAGCCACCACACGTCCATTGAATTTTGTCTTCATCTTCTGAGGCGCTTTTAAAAGTAATTTATTATATAAGAAAAAAGGCTCACAGTGGCTCTAACGCAGCAAATTTTCTTTTCTTTTTGATATTTGATGCCAGTTTATCAGGAAGTGACGATTTTGTTCTCTTTGACTCATTGAATGGATATGATGATTTATTCGTAAAAGTTTTATGCGATATTCCTCTTTTATGCATAAATCGAAATTAGCGTCTTTGGATGGAAACATAGCTAATGTCTTTCCTTCTGGTTTTACATCCCATTTTCCTTGATCTTGATTTCAGGCCATCGCACCATCGGTGTGATCACAAAGCTGGATCTGGTGGACAAGGGCACAGATGTCAGGGACGTGCTGGAGAACAGGTTACTGCCACTGCGCAGAGGTACAGCACACATATAGAAATGAGCTGTCAGCAGAGGCTGTGCAGTCTGGCCTAAGACCCGCACCATTGCCAAGCAAAGTCTGCCGTAGGCTATAGTGGCTAAAACAGGGCCAGGTGCAGAGACTTCATGCTTCCTGCTGCTGCCTTAATGCATTAGACACACAGAAGTCCAGCCATGGAGAAGGGTTAAGACACTCTAGAAATTCTACCTCGGTCATTTATGCAGATCGGATACAGCCCTACTAGTAGTTGCTGGACTGTTTTCTTTCTTGCTGTGAAGAGGTCACAGCACTTAAGAACAGCTGAAAATCTCATTTTCCCACCTCATGTCTTACATTTTTGAGTTTTATTTTCTTTTTTGTTCAAAACAGAGCTGAGCTACGGATACTGTCCATAGATTATTATGAATAGGTATTATTTTAATTAAAATTAATATAATGACATTTTAGTATAACAGTAGTTTTATGAGCTGAATGTTTTTCAGGAATCCCCTTTTTACTAAGGAATTTCTATAACTTTTATTTAAGAAGATTTTTAAGAAAGATAAGGTAGATTGAAAGTAATATTTTACTCACAATTTCTATCTAATAATACCATAAAAAAAGGACAGAATGCTAAACCATGTCTTTTTTCTTGACATAGTTGTGATGTGCCCAGATAACAGAAACATGTCTCCTTGAAGCAGATCTTCATTTGTGTGTGACTGAAGAATTCTTGCTGTTGTCTGTCTCTTTTTACACTCTTTAAACCTTTTATAAGCTGTTCTAACAAGTTCTAAATAAATAAATAATGCATGTACACACACGCAGCAGATGCGTTCAGTCCAGCATACAGTATTATTGATATGTTTGGAAATGTTGTGACAAAAATATATCATAAACCCCCCTTTTTACATCTTTAAGTTTGGCTTTAAAAATGACAGTGTGAACGCTAAGCATACCAGAACTAAATGTATAGACCATTTCAATGTGGTGATGTCATTGGTCCATGAACATTTCCTGCTTGTTGTCAAACTATTTCATAACTGTAACAAGAGGCAATTCAATCATACCTTCATGTTAAAACAGCTATCATAACATTATTTATCAATATGTGGACCTTTTTGCATTCTCGGAAGCTATGGAAATTAAACTTGTAAAGCAGGAAATATGTAAGGACCATTGTTATTGTTTACATCCGTCAAAATGGTCTATGATTTTCCTTTTTAGTCCGATGTGAAAACATTACAAGATAACGTTCTTCACTTTCACATTTGTCTTCTCTCTAAAACATGCAGTATTCATTTTGACTTAAAAAATGTATCCTGAATGTTTTTTCCAGTATACTTGATTTAGTTCTTTTTTTCTATGATGGCTACAGGTTATATTGGTGTGGTAAACCGTAGTCAGAAGGACATTGAGGGGAAAAAAGACATCAGTGCAGCTCTGGCAGCAGAGAAGCGCTTCTTTAAGTCACATCCAGCATACAGACACATGGCAGACTGCATGGGGACTCCATACTTACAGAGACTCCTCAACCAGGTCATATAGTACTACAAACAACATTACACAATATTGAAAAATTACACCTTTAATTATATATTCTTATCTCATATCACTTTAGCAACTTACCAACCACATCCGTGACACGTTACCAGCATTGCGGAGTCGACTACAGGCCCAGCTACTTTCACTGGATAAAGAGGCTGAAGAGTACAAGGGTTTGAATCCAGATGATCCCTCGCGCAAGACCAAGGCTTTAATGCAGTGAGTTCACACACACACACATGACTTTACCTTATTGCAATATACAAAACTTTTGTTTACAGCCTAAACACAAACAGATTGCAGATAAGATCAGAACCGAAGAGGCTGCACACACAAACTCTTACCATTCCTTTGTTTTCCAGGCTGATACAGCACTTTGGGCTGGATTTTGAGAAGCGGATTGAGGGATCTGGGGATCAGGTGGATACAGTACAGCTTTCTGGAGGAGCCAAAATCAACCGCATCTTTCATGAGCGGTTTCCTTTTGAGCTGGTCAAGGTGATTGTTGAAGCTGATCGTTAATTAATGAATGCTATTCAGAATGCATTCTGATGTTTTGTTCACATTCTTCTGTAAGATGGAGTTTGATGAGAAGGAATTACGAAGGGAGATCAGTTACGCAATTAAAAACATCCATGGCATCAGGTATGTGCCGCAAATCTTAATTAACTGATAAGGAGGACTTGAAGTGCACCTATTAAGCTTTTTTAGATATTACCTTTAATGGCATTTGTGGATGAAAAAGGTCTGCAACATTTCAAAAATCAAATTGTACAATGCATATAGTTAACGGGTCTCAATCACTAAGCATGCATACACACACATTTCTGCGTGAAATATCCATACAGATGTTTTCACGAAAAAGTCATGATTCAATGATACTAAAATATATTCTAAATATATGAAAAACTCAAGACTAACTTATACCACACATACATAATATTCATGTACACCTAGGGCCTTATAAGCATGTACGAAGAACCCTTCAAATAATTAGACATGCTATTAATGGAATGGGTGAATAGTAACTAGACATTAAAAATTGATAATACAGTATAATTAGAGGTCCAAATGTGTCTCACCTTGTGTTACTTTGTGCATGCAGTTGCTCATTTAGAAGAAATATGTAAAAGGTACGTAGTTATTAGTGAATGAGACCCATTGTCTCCCAAAAGAAAGAATAAGTTCTCAATTACCTCAAACAAGTGATCAGTAATTCCACTCTTCCTGCATGAGCCTATATTTGGGTAATTCCAGGTTATGGTCTGTATCAGCTGCCTGTGAACAACATCTGTTCACGGAGATATGATAAAACTGACACTGTTGTTACTGGCCGTATCACAGTATTTACAAGTGCTCAGAAAGCCTCTGAAGATGAAATTCAGACATGGTAATGGCTGTTTGGTTTTTTTAACATCATTACAGATTGGGTCATCTGACCAATCAGAGCAAAGTAGGTGTGATGTTTTGGGTATCAATTCATTTTGATGGTCTCTTTAAAAAAATTTATTGACTATAAGTTACATTGCAACTAAAACACACTAATTCTTGTTCGAGTATAAGTAGATTATTAGATTAGGGTTAGAGTTAGTGTAAGTTGACTATGCACTTGCAACGTTTATTAGTCAGGAGAATGACTGCTGGTGAAGCAGTGTCAGCAGATATTAAGCTGACAATCTACCAATACTTTAATGAGAAATAGCTGGCATGTAACTTATTGTCAACAAAATGTTAGATATTTAAACAAATCAGACACTGTGACATGTATATTATAAAAAATAAAGTGTTTTTTAACCATTGATGGATGTAAGCCTATTGCAAGTGACTTCCAACAAAAAAATAAAAGGGGCACTTAAAAAATGTTTGCCAACCTTGTTAAAAATGTACAGTTTCTACTTTTTTTTTCTTTTTTTTTGTTGTTTAGATGTTATCTCCCTGTACTTCATTTTCATTCCTCTCTCGATGGTCCAGGACAGGTCTGTTCACACCCGATATGGCGTTTGAAGCCATAGTCAAGAAACAGATTGTAAAACTTAAAGGACCTTGTCTGAAGTGTGTAGACATGGTGATCCAGGAGCTCATCAACACAGTACAGCAGTGTACCAACAAGGTACAACATCCTCTTTTACTGTGTAAATGGAAAGAAAGAAAGAGTATCATATACTGGGGATAACATGTTCCCATTAAAGTGGGAAAGTTTGCTTTAACTAGCAGTTTGGCTATACCATGGCAAGATTAACAGTATTTAATAACTGGAATAACATGTACTTATGGTTTATTTTACCTTTGTAAAAAAATAAATAATACAAATAATAATACAATTTACAGTACAATTACTATTAAAATAAATAATAATACAACATTTGTAAGTACAAACTATACTTAATACTTTTGGATGTTTAAAGAGGTCATGAACTGCTTTTTTAATTGTTTTTTTACACCAAAAACATCATCATTTATTATTATTTATTCATAGATGGACTTGCTGGAATGATACACAATTTGTAATATTTTATGGCTTTTTATTCTCTTTTTCTTCATCTATCTTGCTAAGCTGCTTTTATAGAAATAAAGAAAAAGAAATAGATGAAAGATGGATGCTGCTGTGATTTAGTTTAAAACCCATGAATATGCAGTAAATATTAAGTGAAGTTTTTATAAACTCATTTCGAGAGGATCATGTGATATGATTGATTGCGGCTGGTCTCTCATCTGCAATCATCGATAAACCAATCAGATTAATCCAAACCTACAACGAATAGCCCTAATTGCTGCTAATTGACCAGGCGGGAGCTCTGGGCTCAATTATTTTTGAGCTGATGGTTCTTTTCCGGGACAGCATGCCAAACCTGCAATTAGTATCAAGTATTTGTAATAATGGACAAAGCAATTGTGAACATGTAACATAAATAGCTTTCTTAGTCTGTTTTTACCTTGTGGTTTTATAAAAATATAATAACCAAAACAATCCTTTTAAAACCTTAATTTTGACGTTATTATGAACTTCACTTATTAAAGTTTAAGTAAAGTATACTCTCTTTAAGTGAACGTCTGTTTCTTTAAATTCTCACATTTTCATTTAACAATGAAAACAGTGGAAGTTAAGTAAGAAAACAGTGGTGATAATTGTTTTAAAATTTCTTCTTGTGCGTCTGTGTGTGTTCTCAGTTAGAGTCCTTTCCAAAATTACGAGAGGAGACCGAGAGGATAGTGACCACTCACATTCGGGAACGAGAAAGTCAAACCAAAGACCAGGTCAGAAAAATATTTTCTTTTGTAGGGATGGTTTTGTTATGGTTTTTGTTATGGATGAGATTAACATATTTGCAATCTGATCACAAGTTATTGTTTTATGTCATATCTTCTTGTGTACACGCGTGTGTTTTCACAAAACAGGTTTTACTCTCATTAGAAATTCAGCTTTCTTACATCAATACAAACCATGAAGATTTTATTGGATTCGCAAAGTAAGTTTTTAATGTTAAACGACAAAGACATAAAACAAAGCATGTTTCACAATGCAACACTACATGAACCATCTCCCTCCTTTTACACATTTCCTTTCAGCGCTCAACAGAAAACCAATCAAATGAGCAAGAAGCCAACAGCCGGGAACCAGGTGAGTCACAGTGTTTTATCATCTGATGACATGAACCTGGTATAGATCACAAATCAGGATTTGGAGAGTCTTTTCTGGAAGGAAGCCTCGTTTCTGCTCAAGCTTTTGCTCTCTTATTCATCTGTCTCGCATTCCATAAAATATGGCTTATGTGTATGTCTAACATTTTTCATGGTAATTCACTATCTTTCACACTGTGTTTTGCTGTACTGCAAGTTAAATTCTTTATCTGTCTCTTTCTGATTTTATGGCCACACTTCTTTTTTTAGCATTGGGGTTTCAGAAACTGATGACATTGGCTTAAGATTGGCTTAATTATTTTAAAATTGAGTCCGTTAGAGCTCAACAATGATTACTTTTTTGTGGTTTTGGCTGTGAAAATCCATTTTATTATATAGTATTCCCCCATGGCTAAATTTAATTTAATAAATTATAATAAGTGTCCATTTTGGTAACACTTTACTTGAAAGGGGTCTTCATAAGACTGTCATGACATCTTTATATTTATGACATGACACATCATGAATATGAATGAGAATTTATGCATACTTGTGACAAATCTCATTAAGGGTCGTTTACTCAGTTATGTCATTTTAAATGCAAAAATTACATTATTTGAGATGCCTTTGGGGCGGCACGGTGACTCAGTGGTCAGCACTGTCGCCTCACAGCAAGAAGGTCCCTGGTTTGAGAACCGACTGGGCCAGTTGGCATTTCTGTGTGGAGTTTGCATGTTCTCCATGTGTTCACGTGGGTTTCCTCCGGGTGCTCCGGTTTCCCCCACAGTCCAAAGACATGCGGTATAGGTGAATTGGGTAAACAAAATTGGCCGTAGTGTGTGTGTGTGTGTGTG
>CAIGQV010019171.1:3728134-3780067 GCA_903798115.1 Danio jaintianensis
TGAATGAATGAATGAATGAATGAATGAATGAATGAATGAATGAATGAGATGCCTTTGTCTTGACAACTTGACATAAACAAATACAGTACATCATATTCTGTCTTTTTCATGACAACTTGACATTACCAAGACAACATAACCTGTCATAAATCTGTCATCAACATGAGGTCATTATAATTGTTTTATGAATATTTTTCTGATCACTTTCTTGAGTGGAATCAAATTAATTTATCGGTAAAAATTCTCATTAAAATCGTAGATGCACTGTCAAATAATTTTATAACAGCATTTATATTATAGCATAGTATTATTATGCATAACAGCATAATATTTAATGACATCTTAATGACAACTTAAATTTTTTACCACTGTAGTTATTATATTAAAAGTATTAATAACGCTGTTATAAAATTCATGACACAATTATAATAGCTTAATGACAGTTATGTTTATGACAGATTTTTGACAAGTTATGTTGTCTTGATAATAACAGGTTATGATGTATTCAACACAGACTCATTGTGAAAACGTACCCCTGTATACATTTCTGTAGAGCGCCAATTATGTAGCCAGAGATAAGTATGGCTGCATTTTGTCTTTAAAACGAATGCTACGGCGTAGTATGACGCCGCCAACAGCTTCTGTTAATTTTCGTGCTACCAGCTGACAGCTTACCTCCGTATGGACGGCTTTCCTGCTGTTACCAGCTTGCCCAGTGCCTCACCGCGTACACCAGCGGACTTGAGACACAGAGAGGAGCTGACCACGACGATGGGGTTCGAGTCCAGTGAAGAACGGTTCCAGAAAGCAGGTAAAACAAAAGCAAAAGGCAAAAAATATCAGTCGGTCAGTCAGTTGACAGCGACCTCTGGTGGATTTGCGCAATGAATGAATGGCACTCGCGAGAAAAATTTGAGATTCACGTTCACATTGAGAAAGCGTTCACAGTGGCCTCGGGCAGATTTGCGAAAATAAAAACTGCAAAAAAACATACCTCCTGGGATGTATTTCGCGCTGTCCAGAAATATATGCAGAGGTACGTATCAATAATGAGCCTGGGTTGCATGTATTTGTTTATCTCGAGTTGTCAAGACAAAAGCAAGACAAAATGTGTCATGTCATTATTATAAATGTTTCATGAGCAATTCAATATCTCACTTCAGCTCCTCTCCACATTTCCGTTTTCTATTGAACTTACAAAGACTAAAACAACAAAATTCACCAAACTTCAGATATTTAGTCAAATTTAGAAAACTAATTTGTGACCATTGCAAAATCGTACTCTAAATTCCCAGTCACATGGGTTCCATCGAAATGACTGTATTTCGCCAAAACAATGGTAAATGTACTGCACAGTTAAAGCTGTAGTGCCTTACCAAGCAGAAATTCTGTTTTGAGAAAAAAAAAAAAAAAAAAAAAAAATATATATATATATATATATATATCTCTATCTATCCCAAAGAAGGTTTTGAATGGCATTTTACTTCCCTTTATTACATGACTCTCTGGTGATTCTTGATACTGATTTGGTTAATCACAATTTACTTATTCCCAGATAACAACTGCCCAAACTAATAACACAGGTTCATCCGGGTACCACAAATCATCTTGACTGTCAGTGAATACATTCATTTTTTAATATATTCATTTGAAAGCTGGTTAATGCATTCAATTATTATAAAGTGAGATCTAGACTTAATATATTTGTAAATACTGAGGTTGCCAGAATGTATCGGCGTTAATAATGTTGGAATGTTTTGAGCCTGGAGCATTCCTGTAATTTCATAAGGATGTTTTTTCTGTGTTCATATCTTCTGCATATTGCACTTACATTTACTGAGCACTCACAGTGTTGCATATGTGCTGTTTGCTTTACATGTCTAACATGTATTAACTCAGACCTCCACTTCAGTTGCTTAGAAAATGGTACAGTGTGTGTGTGTATATGATAGAACTTATTTTTTGTTGTTGAAGGAATGAATGTGGAGTGCCAACTTCCCAGGAAAGATGCTCGTGCCTCCTTAATGGTTTTATTCTTTCCTCTCTGCTAATGTTTTAGGGTGCTGCGCCTCCTCCACCCAGTCAAATTGTACGAGTCCAGTGTCTGTAAGCTTTACCTACTGTCTACCAGTGTCACATGGTTCTCTGTGTCTATGTGGGTCAAAGACGAGACATCCCCATTTTTGTGTATGCGTCAAATTACATTCACAAAAGTGATTTTGTTTTATTTTAGTATTTGATTTTACAATTACATTTTTAAATAGATGTATAAAATACCATGTTTACAAAGGTATTTGTTTTCTTAGCATGTTCAAATAAGTGTTGGCTATTTTATATTAAAATGACAGGGCAGAGTAGTACAAGAGTGAGAGCAAAATTGGTTAAACGTGTGTGTGTGTGTGTGTGAGTTGTAAATAATAGTGTACATACCAGTAAATTGTCTACCGCAAACCAACATTCACATTACGTAATGAATTTCAGTACTCTTCTACTCAAAAAAATGCATGCATATTACATAAAAACAAATACATTACATATACACACATAAAATGTCTTCATGTCTTTAGAAAATCTTGTCTGCATGTTTTTTTTAGGTCAGAAAAGGGTTTGAGCTGGTGCAATCTGGCCCTAACTATCAAAATAACTAGGGGAATTTTGTCCCTAAATGTAGTTGATTTCAGAAGAAAACACATTCAATATACAACTACACAACATAGAACTACAATATAGTTTGACATTTGACAGCTATTTGACATCATCAAAAGACAAAGACTATGTAAAGTTTATTGCCCTGTTTAATAGATAGAATTTAATAGATTTACATAGTTTATAATTATTTTATTGTAGTATTCATTAAGTAGATGTTAGGATTTGGGATTGTGTTGAATTGTGATTAACTTTCTTGGTGAAACACTGTTTGATGCCAGTTGTAAACCTGCCATACAAACTTTGTTAATTGGTTTCATATAAATTTTCATCCAGTACAATGAATAACTGTATAACTGTATAATTTTAGCATCGTATTTATACTCCAGATTTAATGTCATCAAATGAATCTTGTTCAAAAAAGGGTCTGACTAGAGAGGATGTTACTGAGTTTCTTCTGTAAATCATGGTAAAAATGTTTGATCTCTCTTTTTTTTTTATTTGCTAATTAAAGGGATAGTTCACCCGAAAATGAAAACTTACTCAGAATTTACTCACCCTCAACTGGTTCCAAACCTTTAAGAGTTTCTTTCTTCTGTTGAACACAAAAGAAGTTATTTTGAAGAAAGCTGAAAACCTGTAACCATTGACTTCCATGGTAGGAGAAACAAATACTATGGAAGTCAATGGTTACAGGTTTCCAGCATTCTTCAAAATATCTTTTATGTTCAACAGAAAAAAGAAAGTATTGAACCACATAAGTATGAGTATATGGTAAGTAAATTACTAAACTATCCCTTTAATTAGGACACATTCTAATACACACACAAGCTCTACATATTATTTTTTGATGTTTGGAAACCTCCTTTCGTCTTTGACCCATATATGTATGTATGTATGTTGGTAAGCTTCTGAACACTGCAAAATCTTTTTTCGCTTTCTTTTCCACTCTTTGTCTGGTGCTGCCGTCACATAAATCATAGACATTCTGGGACTCAAAAATTCAGATTTTTATGACTCCTACTAAAGCACTCCCTAAACATCGAACAGAGTCTGTTTTTCATGCTCTACACTTCCCTAAAGACTCCTCAATCAGCAGATCCACAACAGTCCAAAAGATGACTCATTTGACCTCTGACCTCCTTATTCTGAATACTGATTGCCCAGCAGTGTCATTTAAATCCAAAGTCTAAAGAAACACTAAACCACATACTAAAACCTTCTACTATTGCTTCATTTATCTTCCCGTTCATCATTCGAATGTCTCTGAATCACTGTACTTTAATTCCGTCTGTGAATGAGCCTCCTTACAGTTTGCAGCTCTTGCAAAAACACGAGTAAACAGACTTGTGTATGTGCGCACTAATGTTAAAAACAGGTTGGAATCTCAAGCGTCTCTTTGATCTCAGGCCATTTGGCATGTACATGTTCGCAGTTTCTGATTTTGAGCAAAAATGGTGCATGCTGCAAACTTGAGGCTGGCGCAGTCACAAAATAAAGAAAATGCTTTCATGGATGATTGTTTTTTTTCTTAGTGGTTCGACTGAAAGGTAGGTGAAAAACACACAGAAGAGACTTCTTTATTTCGTGATTTCAAAATATTGTATAAACTGAAACAGTCTGCCCAATTTTGAGAATAATAATCAATGCCTTGCGTAGTAAATGACAACTGTTCATAATGTTGCTAACTTGAATTCATAAACGGGTTTTGAAAGTCATGATCAGCCCAAAATGACTCATATTTCCTACGGGATGTTGTTGATCTTTTCCCCCTTCTCTCTTTGCCATCCCGACCTTCGGTTTCCTTTTCTTTCTTCACTTCCACCCTCTCATCCCTCAGCTTATTCTTTGCCCACTATTTTTTTTTTACATGGCTGTAGTTTATCTATCTACACTGTTTGTTTATTTTGTTTTCATTGTTTTTTGTCTACATAGTATTTATGCTTTTTTTATTTCAGTGTTAATTATTTTAGTAAACCAAGTGAAATGTAATTAAAATTAGAAATATTTACTTGTTGATTTTTAAATTGTGTTAGCTTCATGGTTTTAGTTAAATACAATAACCCTGGTTCTAAACAGTGCTGCCAGATTGGGCAGTTTCCTGCCCTATTGTGCGGTTTTGAATTTGATTGTGCAGGTAAAAAATGGCATATAGGTGGGTTGACAAAATTTGGCCGGTTTTGAAACGTAAATTTTATATGCAACTTATTTAACAAAATATAACTGTGCTCCTACACCATTCAGTTAGTAGTGACCATTGCATAGTGCAAACCGCGTGGGCCTACCCGCAAGAGGATGTAAAGGAAAGTTGTATAAAAATCTGACTCCCCAGACAAATCTGACTCCCTTTCGCATGCAGGCGCATCACCAGCACCTGCAGTTAAGAGTTAAACTTAGAGCAGTTTATCATTACACTTTTATAATTCTTTTTTTTCCGCAATTGACAGCAAGAACAAACATAGAAGCATTGTCTGATTGACAAGCAGCACCTAACTATATTCAAAAGAATTTTAAATGTCATGGGACGAATTTATACCCCATTTCAAAAGTAAAACATACTCTAATAGGTAGTGTATCTGCACAACAATAAGTGCAGTGTTTCGATGTGATCCGGTTATGTTGTGGTTCTGTGACTGCTGGTGTTGGCTGCTGTATGGTTAAAAAATTATGACAGTTAAAGTAACTAGGTTAATTTCGATTTAAATAAAATATTAATCTAATATTTTTGGCGGGTTTTTTTTGTGCGTTTGGCCGGGTTTTGGACAGCTTTTGGGCTGAAAAAAGTCAGCTATATCGGGCAACACTGGTTCTAAACCTGTAAAAAAAAAGTATTTTGTGGAACAATAGTTCATAGTTAACTAAATTGACTAAAACCAGACACTAAAATAATTTTAGAGCTTAAAAATATATTGAAGTACAATAACAAGTTGTTGTTGTTGTTGTTTTTTATTCACCTAGAAATATCCATAGGAAATATCTTTTCTAGTTTTTATTTCACACAAGTTGCTGTATAAAAATATATATACAGAAGTCAAAAATGAAAAAAAAAAGATTTAAAACGATGAATGTAATATAGCTTTAAATTTAGTTTACTTAGATTTTTTAGAATATTAGAATGTGCTTTTCTGAGCAAAAACAATCATGACAGCCACTTAGTTTTAGTGTAATTTACAGAAGACACCCACAACAATATAATTCAGTCTTATTTTACTTAATTTGCTGACATTATAAAAGACTATTTAAAGTCACATTTGCTCCATTTGTCAGTAAGAAGTTTTTCATTATTTAAAATACGATCAAAATTTAAATACATTTCATTTCAGTATGAACATTCATTTATTGTTACATAAATATGAGGATATACATATGCCTTAATATGGTTAAGTAAATGAACTATATGCATAAATTGAAAAAATTAAGTCAACAAAACAGTTCCAAGTTACAGCAAGATTTACTCACATTTTACTCACGTAAGTTTACTCACTTTTTTAAATGAAGTAACTAATTGATTTTTACAGTACTTTTCCATCCATGCGTCCTTCCATCTATCCATCTGTCTGTATGTCTATCACTAACATAAATGTGTAGTGAAATTTCGTAGCTGTGTACAAATTTAAATTTTTTAAGTTCACATTGACCTTTTTTTTTTTCTTAAAGGACCAGAGAATCTCAGTATCTGCTTGTTGTTGTTTTTTTCATTTACCCTTTAATATTTTACCCTTTACTTTTGCTCCTCAGGTCATTCGCAAAGGCTGGTTAATCATCAACAACATCAGTCTGATTAAAGGAGGAGCCAAGGAGTATTGGTTCGTGCTCACCGCAGAGAGCCTATCCTGGTTTAAAGACGACGAGGCGAGTAACTGCATTGGAGATTTAAGATTTTTGTGATGTTTCATTCGTTTAATGGTTTTTATGGTGACCATGGGAAAGTACAGTTTTTGCAGGAACTCAATGGCGGTCTCACACTGTGTGGCCTGTCAGGCGGGCTGCCATCTGTCTGCCTGTCTACACTTGCTGTGCAGAACTTCCTGCACCTGTACAGCAGGCACAGACAGGCAGACAGACAACGCTCTCAGTCAATGGCAGCACAGCCTGCTTCTCCCAACCGGAAGCCGGAAGCAAAGAGCAAAAGAGAGGACAAAGATAATGTTACTAGAATATAAACACAAAAATCCTTTTACATGTGTTGTAAACATTTGTATTCACACCATTACATTTAATACACATTTCCATGCTTCTTTTGTTGCATATATATCAATAATTGTCAGAATTTTGAATATTTTTTTTAACCAGGACAGTATGCTGTAAAAAATATTGTTGACAAACATTTTTAGTTGAATCAACTGAACTTTTTTTGTCATCTCAACTTAAGTCAAACTAACTAAAAAGATTGTTTAACTTTGTATAACTAAAAAAATTAGTTGATTACCTGATACAAATGAAAGTGACAAAAACATTTGTTGTCGTCATCTCATGTAGTCATTTTTACAGTGCAGTATTTAAATAGAGTAACCCAAAAATCTTACTTCCACTCGTTGATTTCAAGTTTTGTCGAATCCATTTCCCCCCTGGCTTTTTTTTTCGTCTATTTTGCTTGCTCCCTTTTCTTAGTATACCCCCACCATCTCTCTGTGTCCATTGGGAATTAAGGCATTTGGTCTGGATCACCCTGACACAGCTGGAAGCGCCCCAAGTCAAACTAACGTACAAACACACACACTCTCAGACACACATGGATATTGATATACAGAGAATCGTAAACACACACAGACATAGATACACTTACACTCACCGGCCGGCCAGACTGCCAAATGTATGCGACTATATAAGCAAACACTATTTTTTAATGAATACTGAAACTCTAAACCCACGCGGCACTTCAAACAGAGGAATTTGTATAAACACGGGTATATGTTTTCTGAAAGTCTAGTATGTAAAGTTAAGAAAGTTCATTTAGTATTTAGATTATTATTGAATTATGTGTTAAAATGATCGGCTAGCTTTAAAATTAACATCTGATTTTACGTTTGTTTCTAAATAGTGGACTTCAGGAGTTGGCAGGATTCGTCATGTTCTGCTAAATCCATTATCTCACAATTTTCTTTCATATATAAATGTGCACGATCCTCCTAAATTTTGCCTGGACTGTTCAATTCCACTATTGAGTCCCACGAATAATAATTATTATTTTTTTTAACAATCAATATTTGACGTTACACTACATCTGTCCATCTTATTCCCTGTCTGTCTTCTTTACTTTCTCCTCATTTGATTCTGTGTCTGTGGTTGGCAGTCTCACTGGGGCCATACACATTCCTGGGTGGAAAATTGTAAGACTTTGTCCAAACACCATCCAGCCTCCTAGAGCCTGCCGAAAGAGAGAGAGAAGACAAGAGATACAGCCCCTCACCCATTGCAGCAGATCAGATTGCAATTCTCACACATTCTACGTGCACATATACACACACACATTAGCATTCACTTCAGTAAAAACTGGCATCAGATGTTCCCTTCCCGTTCCCTAAATCTGTCTGATGGCATTCATAGGCCAAGACTGCTGGTTTGGGTTAATCAGCGCCCAACACTAAACAGACACACATTCCTGCAGTCATCAGTCTCTCTCTCTCTCTTTCTGAGCTGAGCTGCATGAAGGAAAACAGATGACTTGTGCACCCCTCCACTTCTGTGAAGATTCAACCTAATTACTTTCTTTTCACCTCTTATCGGTGTCTTACAGTGTGCAAGTTAGCATGCATACATGCTGTGATTCTCGCTAAATTGATACTTCGAAGGGCCTTCAGAACATCTCAAGACTGAAATCGTAAAACTAGCCGGACACCTGGAGCTTTTATATAAACCATATGTGGCTTGAGTGCATGCATGTTTACATATACATGGGAGCTTTACTTGTAATATCATTTTCATGCTAGGTTTAGCTTCACGTAATGAGGCTAATGTGATGAACGTCTAAGCTCTGAATCATCAGGAACCTTTTATCCATTACCGCCAACTTTGAATCCACAGAGACATGCAATATCACCAACACTGGTGTCGATACACTAACAAACCAAACCGAGCAGAGTCTTTTCACCTGCAGTTGTGTGCGTTTTTGCTTGCATTTGAGAGTTTGTTCCTCATCGCCGGGAGTCCATGCACAGTCTAACCAATGTGCAGACTACTGTACACCAGTATGATCCTGAACAGGTAGTCTGAACACTGGGATGACGGAGCAGGAGATAGTTCCAGCCCTCTCTCTCTCTCTCTCTCTCTCTCTCTCTCTCTCTCTCTCTTTTCAACTCTTTTTCTTTATCTACTTCAATCCCTCAGTCCAACCCTGCTGGCCTCGACCTTCACAGGAGGCGGTAGAAGATGCAAAAATAAACACCACCAAAATAGTCTCCATTGCTTCTATCTGCTTCTCAGTCGGGATGACGCCAATGAAGAGAGACACTCCAGATGTGCGTTTACCCATTCTCGATCTGCTGCTTCCCCGCGTCGGTTCACAGTATCCAGCCTTGACGTGGCACTTTCGCTCCCACAGCCGGCTATCTGGCAGGACGTTCATGGAAGGCATAGCAAAAAAGAGGGAATGAGGAGTCAGAGAAGGAAGGAGAGAGAGACAGAGAGAGAGAGAGAGGAGAGGGAGGGACCCTACTGGCCATATAAGGGTTGATGGGACCCTTGGGGAATAAACTTTTTGGAGTGGTCCGTTGTTTCTCAATTCCTCTCTTTCTTTCAATCTTTTGGTCCGACTCTCTCCTGTCTTTCTCCCTCCGTCCTCTCTCGGTACTCCCAGCCATCCTCCGGACTTCCCTGCCCCATCTCTCTCTTTCTCTCTCTCTTTCTCTCTCCCGCTCTCTCACTAAAGCGGTACCAGATGTTGTATTCTTAACGCCAGCCTGTCATTTCTAACTTTTTTTTCAGCCTCTAAAAACTCAGGCAGGAAGTGGGCCCCTTTGGAATGAAAAAAAGAGAGAAAGTTTTCATGGGGAGCAGAAAAGGAGGGGTGCAAGGAGTCAAGGAGGACAAGGAGAGATAGTGTAGTAGTTGTTTGAAGGAATAGTTCCCCGAAAAGTAAAAATTCGGTCATTGTTTTTGCTCATCCTAACACCAGTAGGCTGTTTTGCTTTTACTGCACAACTTTGTCTGTTGCTGTCAAGGGCCAAAAAGGAACATAACAGCAAAATTTTTTGTAAATATCAAAAAGGAACATAAAAATTCTCCATACATCTTGTATGTTTGTTATAGATTCTCTTAAAACGATTGATTCTACACTCTCAGAAATACAGGTACAATACCTGTCACTGGGGTGGTACCTTTTCAAAGGGTACAATTTTGTAGCTTAGATGTTCACATTTATACCTTAAAAGTACAATTTTGTACCTTTAGGGTATACATTTGTATATTTAAGGTATTATGAGGTACACATTTGTACTTTTTAGGTATTAATATGTACCTTTTAAGGTATACGTGGCCCTTTAAGGTACAAAAGTGTACCTTTTGAAAAGGTACCACCCCAGTGAGAGGTTTTACCTTTATTTCAGAGAGTGTAGAATGAAAAGTAGTTGGAGTTTGGAGTCGGTACAAAAATGTATCGTTTTGTGAAATTGTATTACAATACAATAAATCGCTTATATATCTAATTTAATATATTTTAAATGTAATTTGGGCAGCTTGGTGGCACAGTGGGTAACGATGTCGCCTCACAGCAAGAAGGTCACTGGTTCGAGCCTCGGCTGGGTCAGTGGGCATTTCTGTGTGGAGTTAGCATGTTCTTCCCGTGTTGGCGTGGGTTTCCTCTGGGTGCTCCGGTTTCCCCCACAAGTCCGAAGACATGCGCTATAAGTGAATTGAGTAAGCTAAATTGTCTGTAGTGTATGTGTGTGAAGGAGAGTGTATGGGTGTTTCCCAGTGATGGGTTGCGATGGGCATCCGCTGCGTAAAACATATGCTGGATAAGTTGGCGGTTCATTCCGCTGTGGCGTCCCCTGATTAATAAAGCGACTAAGCCGAAAAGAAAATGAATGAATGAATGAATGAATAAATGTAATTTATTGCTGTGGTGACTTTTCTGATGACATTAGGTGTGTTTGATCATAGTACACTGCATCCGTTAAGACTAAACTACCCATATGCTTTTGAACATCTCTCGCGGTACTTTGATGCCATATAACATTCTGTCTGCTCAACACAAAGTTGAACACACCTACTACATCACTCTCAGATGATCCTTCAGAAAAAAATCTAGTATACTCATTTGCATTCTCAATAACATTTCTTATTATCATTAATTAAGAATTTTTTTGCACTATTTAATGTTTTATGGAAACTGAAATCCATTTTGTTTAAAAAAAATTTGGTAAATGGAAGGTTTAAAAGCAACATGAAAGTAACATGAAAAGCATTCAGTGTCACGTTTAATCAGGTTAAGTCATCACTGCTGATCAGAAGTATTAATTACACCTGACAAATGACAATAAATTCAAATAAAGTGTTACTCAAACAAAGAAATCTCATTGCTTTACAAGACTTAAGACTGGCATGCAGGAAGTATAGACCACATTTATTAAACGTATATGATCCTTTAAGTATTTATGTTATTTTTTTATTTATTTTATTTAATTTTACTTCTCAGCTCCAGGTCATGAACTTTTTTAGAAAGGTATGAGCTTTAACAATGGCACTTTTCAATTTTCATGAATTACTCTTACTCAGGTTTTTAAACATTGTGATAAACATAAGTGATTTACTGAAAAAATCTCCCTTTGACGTTCCACAAAAATTCCTACACAGTCGGTCCGCCAGACTCAATCACTGATATCAACATCATACGACTCTCTTCCCCTTCTGCTTTTCATTTCTACTCTTTTTAGAGTGTATCCCCTCACACTTTCATCCCTTGTTCCTCTTTTTCTCTCCCACATCTCCGTTCCGTTATTTGCAATGTAATCCAAGCCGTTTCCTGAGACCCCAGCCCCTCCTGTATAGACAGGGGGAGAAGAGAGGTGGAGAGGGGGAGCTCTTTTTCTTTTCTTTTTTTTTTTTTGTCAGAAGAAATGTTGTGTTTTAGAGCCTTGGTCCGAATAATGACTTCCACATGTGGGCCCTCACTCTCTATCTCTCAATTCCTCTTTCAGTCTTTTTCCTTCATTCGTTTTTAATCTTTTACTCGAAGAGTGAAAACTTGAGGCATCGCTCATGTGCATGTTTTTTTGTTTTGTCCTGGGCTTGAAGCCATCCTAAGTATAATCACATGGATCTACAGTAGATTCTTTCTTTGTTTTTACACTCTTGGCTTTCTTCCTCGTAGTCATCTTCTCTAGTTCACACCATTTTAGAGTTGCAGTTATAGAGATAGTTCAGTCAGAAATGAACATTCAGTCATAATTAACTCTTTTTGATCTTTCTTCTATGGAACACAGGGGAAGACATGAAGTTTCATAAGTGGTCCATACAATTTGTGCACTATATTCCCAAACTGCAAAGACAACTTAAACATGCAGCCAGTTCAGAGTTTACAAGAGATACCTGATTTCTAAAGTACTTTTAGATTAGATGTGTACATTTAATTGGTTAATCTGAATTATTTGCGCATAAATTGGACTGATTCATCTCTAAAGATTACTAGATGATTCACTGCTACAGGAGACTGAACGTGATTCAGTGTCCCCAATGTTTGTTCACTGATTAAAAGTAAAAAAAATTGGTTCAAACCTTTGCTGAGATATACTGTTAATAAAGATCTATATGCTGTTCATGCTGCTGACAAAGTATTTATACAGTTGGAATATATAATAATATGCTGGGGCACGGTTGCCTCACAACAAGAAGGTCGCTGGTTCGAGTCCCAGCTGGACCAGGAGGTCTTTCTGAGCAGAGTTTGCATGTTCTCCCCGTGTCTGAGTGTTTGCACTGGTTGCACAGTTCAAAGACATGCAATATAGGTTAATTGGATAAACTAAATTGATCACAGGGATATTGTGTGTGGGTACTTCCCAGCACTGGGAGTTTGTGGTTCATAATTGGTGTTTCATTCCACTGTGGCGTCCATTGATAAAGCAGGGAATAAGCTGAAAGAAAGTGAGTGAGTCCGTGAGCGAATGTGTATTATTATCATTTCCCTCAATAGCAAATTAAAAACACAAGAAAAATGGAAGTGGTGAGAAAACAGAACTTAAGATAACGTGATCATAGCAATGTTTGCAAAAGCTCTGCAATTTACCAGCGTAATGTTGACAATTGAGTTCATTTAAATAGTTTGCTTTATAGGTTTGGCCGAGACTGAGTTTGTATTTATTCCTGGAACAGTACAGAGTACCACTGTAACATTTAGAACGGGAACCAGTGAACTTTTTAACAACATTAATATTTAAATAAACAGAAAACAAAAGGAAAGTGGCCACCAAAACTACAGCCTCCCAGGCCAGGCTCTTGTTTTCCACTGTCGTCCCTCTTTTTACTCTTCTGGAGCTCCTCCTTGAGACTAAAGATCGGCCATTATCTACACTCCAAAAATGACATTTGCTGTTTGTTTTACTATTATCTACTTTTTTAAAGCAAAACAAGTTAAGATAACGCAATTTTTGAGTTTTTTGGGGGGGGACAACTTAATTTTGTTTTTTTGTTCAATCAAATTGTTAAATTAGTAAAAAAAATAAATAACATAATTCCTTGATGTTTTCTCAAAACAAATCGATTGTGTGGAACCCAGCATTTTTACAGTGTATTATTTCGGGATCACACAGGCCATTATCACTCATGCCACTGAACTAGCTCCGCTTCTTCATTCTCCCATTGGTTTTCAAAGACCATACAGAGGCTGTGCCTATTCCTCCATGAGGCTCGAGACTGGTGTGGAGCACAGGTGATGCTCTTTAGCTTTTGTGCCACTGGCCTTGCTCCACTCCCACAGCTCTTGGCCCCACCCCTACTCGCTACAACCACATTCACCAGTATCTTGAATAAGCATTCCTTCACATAAAAATCAGTCTACAGGTTTTCATGGACTAGTGTCACAGTTATGGACTTTCTTTTAAGTTTTTCTTCCACATTCAGTTTGATCTAGTTTCATTTGTTCTATTTCTTACTACATAATTAGTTACCTGGACAGTCATTAATCAACATCACCTGTCAATCACCTGTCAACATCACCAGTTTAATGTTATCCCATGTATTTAAATTCCTAGTTTTATTGTAGATTATTTATGTGGAATAGTGGATTATCTATGCGTATCTGCTATGGACATTTGTGGATGTTGTTTTTTTGCTGTTCTTCCATGGATTAATCATTAAAAGGGGCCTATTTTGCTCTTTTTACAAGATGTAAAAAAAAAAAGTCTGTGGTGTGTGTATTTGAAGTTTCAGCTCAAAATACCCAACAAATTATTTTTTTTTTGTAAACTGCTCCTTTTAGACTTTGATTCAAACTGTGCCGTTTTGGTGACTGTCACTTTAAATTCAAATAAGATTGTGCTCCCAGCCCTCTTTTCAAAAGAGGGTGGAGCTATAACACCTATACGTCAGCATAGTGACAGATTCAAAACAGGACTAATGTTAATTCTGTGAAAAACTGAAAATGTCAAAAGAAGTGGCTTAGAAGAAAGTAGCCTATGGAGACCATGGTGTGCATTTGTGCATCCTAAAACTAGACATCTATAATGCCTCTTAGCCACCAGCATTATCTTCGGCAGGTATGGAGCTAAAACTCAAATGGCAGATGGCTGCTTCTCATTTAGGGCTGTCTATGCTAATGAGGGAGAGATCGTCACTAATTGGCGGGACTTTTTCCCCTCTGATGACACATACAAAGGGAGAATCAAAGTGTTTCTGCTTTTTATGAAGTGTGATTTTTACAATTAGAGGCTGGCTATATTCACACACTCTTCCCACACAAACATAGGTCCTCTTTAAACCACTGTTTGATATCTGCTCCTTTGTTCTACACTTCAGTAGTAATCATCTACTTTGTGACACCTAGGAAGTAATCTTTACTGACTGTTTCTCAAATCCCCACTATGTTTAAAGGCTAAAAAAGTGTCTATGTAGGTCACAAGTATTAAAATGTCCATTCTTTATCTCATTTTCTAGGAAAAGGAGAAGAAATACATGCTTCCTTTGGACAACTTGAAGGTGCGAGACATAGAAAAGAGTTTCATGTCCAGCAAACATGTCTTCGCCATCTTTAACACAGAGCAGAGGTCAGTCACAGCACCTACACAGACAGTTCAAAAGAGAATGTGGGCCTTTTTTTTTCAGAGAACATAGTTTTTCATCTTTAAAATGATGTAAAGATCAAATACTGTCAGAGATAAAAAACATGCCACATAAAGTATATGTATATTATAGACAAACCACACACAGCTAAAGAGCTGTTCAACATTCTAAATGGATGTGTCTGTGTGTTTTAAGAAAGTGTCTGTGTGTGTGTTTGAGATCCCAGCCAATAGCAGACAAGCAAAAACATCAATCCAGCAAATGGACTACAAATATTAGAACCAATGTAATGGATTTAACGTCACATTTATTGTGGATGTCAAAAAAACAATAGAACAAGAACAAACACAAACATTACTGTTTCTATGGTTAGTCGTTTTGAAAAAAATATATATTTTTAGTTCTTTAGGACAATAAAAAAGTGAAAATTCAATGAATGTGTGGTAGGGGAGATGCGAGAGTAGTCAACTACTCAATCGATTGATCCTTCTGCTGCAAGTCGACAAAAAATGCTTTTCATTTTATATTATTCATATTTATAATTATATTATAATTACTTTTATTATTTTATATTATCATTGTGAATACATGCCTCAGTCAACATTTTTGCAAAACATAAAATACGTTGCTCTATGCCCATTTTGTTGCACGTTTCTACTGCAAATCCACTAGAGGGCGCTGTCTACATTTTTGCAAATCTGAAATACATTACTTGGGGTGCATTTTGTTGTACATTTCAGATACACGTCTTTCAGGTGAAGCTTGTAATACAGATCACTTAGACCAACGAATCACTGACCTAAACCCAACCAATAGTGTTTTCAAAAGTACGTCTTTTAAAGCGCCCCGCACATGAGCTACGCTTTTTTAGACACTGTGTCAGGTTAAAAGAATCTCAGCTTTTACACACAGCACCACTCATCAATGTCAGTTCTAAAGCAGTTGACCAATCAGAAGAACTTGCTCATGTGGACTGTGTCTGGATAACCTCACACTACCTGAGTGCTGTTCTGTGTGAATGGCCCATAATACTATGGTTATGTCTAACATTTTATAGCATTATGAATGAAATTAATTGACAGCAACAGTCACTATATAAATATCCTGATAACTATAATACCTATAAACATTATACAAGTATTGTGTACAAGTACATACAAGTACTTTCCATACATAAGAAGCAAGTTCAAAAATGGATGAGCAAGCAGTTATCTTGCTCATGAGCAACACTATGTTTACATGTGCTGACTTACATTAATTCACATTTGTTATAAAATAATTCTGTTTATAATATTGAGTTATACTAAAATTAATGGGCTATATGCATGGGACTTTTAATTTTGAAAAAGCCAGCTCAGGGACTTCCGGTAAACTGTTACGCCGTTATAAACTCACTATTTTTTTCACTATTTTATTCACTGCCTGATTGAGATACGATATAAAGTGAGTTTCACACTGGATAAGAAGCACTGCATTAAATTTAATTGTTCCACGACATGTCTTTAAAATATGGACATTTATTTTACCACAGTATTTTCAATGGAGTTTCTGTGCTCGCCTGCTACTTCTGCACTTGCATTTACAATAAAGTACTCACATCAACCTTTATTTATTGGTGGCTGAAAAACACTTGCTGTGCATATAGCCCATTAATTTGTCTATGTTGGTTAATCTCTAAAAAGGGAACTCTTACTATTAATGTACAATGATCATAATGCAAGGCAAGCAGATTGCATCTATATAGCTTATTTGGCAGCGGCATGTTTGATTAATAGATTTTGTGAGGCTATTTTTAATTGGATCGTTTTTAAATATACTGTGTTTTGACTGGGGTCAGACTAGTGACATTTGCATGGGCAATAACCACTTAAAGTTTCTTTAGGAAATATAGAATTTTCTTCTATTTGTGGTAATTATTTTAGAGGTATTTTAGAGTAGAATCTGATATTTTCTTTCTCCGTGTCTCTCACACACACATTCTATTCTACGGTGTCTGGACTATTAATCAGTTGTTTAGGTCTCTCTTCTCCTCTAAATGTTTCTACATGCCACAAGGCTTTTCTTCCCCTCAGTGTGTTTTTATTCTTTAGCTCAGTTTGTGCTTTAGGGGTTCTAGTGGCTTTCTAATATAAGCTTTCTCACAGTTTCATGTCTACCACCCCCGTGTCTAAGCCGACATTACACATTACACTTTGTAAGTGCCCATTATATACATTCAGCTGATTAAGGGGCCGTTCACTTTTGCAAACGCAAGTTTGCTGTTTCCAATACTGGGAGTGACACAAGTGGTGTGACGCGCTCACATATTCCAGGCACACCAATTAAAAACATTTAAACTTTTCAGAATGCCTCAAGCGCACCGTGAGTCACATGACAAAAAACTGACCAATCAGCTTCAGACTTTGTATGGAATATACACATTTCGGTAGACTAATTACCTCAGACAAACACAGAACACCCAAACACTGCAGTTCTTTTTCATTTTCTCCATAAATAAAAGTTGTATCAGAGCTGCAGCAATGTTTTGTCAGTTTGTCATCCTCTGAGAAAACAGTTGATGGTCGCTTAGCAACAACTGATGACATGAGAACCCGAACGCAAAAGCGTGTTGAAAATGGTGAAGGAAGTGACACGCCTCGCGCTTACCACACGCTTTTAGACGCGATATGTGAACGGCCATAAAAGTCTCTTTGCAAGTCACTTTAACCTAATGTAGGGTTCACAATACACAGTATAAGGCCATATCTGTGATATGACCAATACGAGCACAGAATCTCTTCACAGCTTTCAAACATTGCGAAAGAAAGACAATAGTATTGGTGCTGCTAGATGAAATTATGCAGTACAAATGTCTTGTTTTTATGGTGTTCTCTGAGGTTTGTTTGCACAGATTTTATTTCCATCTTCTCAGTGACATCACATTTGCCCCTTTTACACAGAGAAATAAAATAAAACAATTCTGAACTCCTTTACCGGTAAATTTAAATATGTGCTGTTCACACAGGCAAGGACGTTCCGGAATTTTTCCTGAAAAGACCATTCACACATCCATTCCAAAATACCAGTAAATTTGTTTACCCTCATTGGATGTACAAATTTTTTATGGTAACCAGTTGCAAACTATTTTTATGGGCTGAACTTAACAAACAAATTAAATTTAGTAATGTTCAACTTGATTTTAACTTAATTTTAAATTTAACTTAATTCCTTAATTACCTTTAAAAAATTAGTAAATCCAACAAATCATATTTTTTCCAGTGTACTATCGCAAACATTAAATAAATTCCTGTTAAATTTAACAGTGTGCAAAAACAGCATATAAATAAATATCAAAAACTTGATAATAAGAAACCTGTAAAAAATACTTACACCACAAATTTTGGTGGAAAATACACCACAACTTTTCTAAATGGTTTAATATAATCTGTATTTTACCCAGAGTTGAGTTTAAACAGCATTTTTTCGAGTGTAGATGATACATAGTGCACTTGATGTACAGTTTATTCATTCCTGAAGTGAGATTGCGTGCAAAGATTTCAATGGTAGTCAAGAATATTCGAAACTTTACGTGATTGTGTTTGACACTGTCAGTAGGCGCTAAGATTCACTGACAAGGCAATTAATGTGCCGTCAGCGAGCCTGTCACACTAACTGCTCCAAGACTGTTGATTTTGCCAGGGAATGAAAGAAATCGTGTCTCACGTTACAAAATCGTTGCCAAAATTGTCTCAAGGAGGGTGCAGTGAATTCACATCTGGTGGTCACACAACGCACACACATCCATTTGCCCTTCTACAGGGACATATAACTCCATTTAACATGCACTCCTTTGTTTTCTAGCGTAAACACACTGTACCTTTACAGTAATACTTCACAGCGAGCGCAACGGGAACAGGGGGCGCAGTAGGACACACTTCTGACACATTCCTGGCCAGTCTCTACTTCAGTGTCCCTCCCTATCCTCTCTTTCTCTCAGTCTCTGACATTCTGTCTCCACATGCGCAGCCTCTTTCGTTTGGAGTGCGGGTGTGTCTGGGATTGATTAGCTGCTTAATTGGAGAGATGTTGGTATGCTGTGGTGAGCGCACACACACACACAGCTTTGACACTGAGAGAGGCATGGCAGACTATTGTAAACACACCCAAGGCTGTACCACAATCAATCAGATGATCTCGCACACTGCACACACACACACACACACACACACACACACACACACACACACACACACACACACATCCATCACTTCAAGCACTTTGTATAAAGATATTCAAGCTCTCATAAACTCCACACTCATTCCCGTTCACCAGCAGAAACATACCACCCAGCACTCTGAAAAATCCCCCTTTTTCTCTCTCTCTCTCTCTCTCTCTCTCTCTTACACACACACGCTTTCTCTAATGATCGAATGATTCATACTGTGCCCTTCACACCCTCCCAAGGGTCAGAGCTCGCGACCGGTGATGTCAGGCGATGGTTTTTTATTTTGCCACAGTAGTGTTTTTGGAAACACTTCAATTCTTAAATCGAGAAGCATTTTTTAGACAAGCAGAAAAACACTGAAAATAAACTAATGCAAAAAAAAAATTCTTAGACATTTTTTTCTTGTTTTTAGTTCAAATATTTTGTTCAAATTCTTCAAAATCAAAAATGTAGTTTAAATTCTTAAATCAAGAAGCATTTTTTAGACAAGCAGAAAAATATAGACTTGTTTTCAGAAATTATAAGTCAAAATTAAGTGAGTTTTTCCTTAAAACAAGCAAAAAATCTGCCAATGGGGTAAGCAAAATAGTCTTAATAGTCTTAGCCCATTAAATATTATTATCTTAAGAATTTTTAGATATTTGGACTAGAAACAAGACCAAATCTTTAAGTAAGAAAAGCTTTTTTTTGCAGTAATGGGCAGTGTTGGGGAAAGTTACTTTAGAAAGTAATGCATTACAATATTGAGTTACTCCCCAAAAAAGTAACTAGTTGATTTACTTAGTTACTTTTAATGGTAAGTAATGCATTACGTTACTTTTGCGTTACTTTTTCTGACCTGGCTGAGGTTTCTCTTTCAGAACTTGCAGTTTTTTTTTTCCTTAAAATAGAGGAGCTCTGCAATTGACAACACACTGTATAACCTTCAGTTACCTTTAAAAAAAAACACACACATAAAAAAACAAATGTAGGATAATTTTATCTTCGGAGAAGACCTGACCTCAGAGCTACACAAGCCGTATATACAGATAAATGAACGTTTAAAGCAATGTGTTTGCTACTTTTGTACTTTTTGTCTTATTAAAAAGTAAAATCACTGTCCACTGTCCTCTTTTCCTTTTCTTCCATGTGTTCAAAATAAAGAGAATATTTCTATCACAGAAATGTAAGGCTCAGCCATCTTCCTTTCTGCCTGTTCCTGCATTCTCTATTTGCGTGCGGTATTCAACGAGAATACGATCATTTTAATTCAGCAATTTATTTTTTAAAAGCTTGAAACGTAATGCGTTACTTTACTCCTTACTTAGAAAAGTAATATTATTACATAACTCTTGTTGCTTATAATGCGTTACCCCCAACACTGTTGATGGGACAAATAGACGTGGGCAAAATTGTTGATACCCTTCAGTTTGTCTCTTTTTTTGAACCACAATTTGAAAGCAATTTAAGATTTTCATTAGTTTAATATTAAGTAATCATCACTTTTTTTCACTTTCAAGTTATTTCAGTGTAGTTTTTCTTTCATCAATGGAAGGGTACCAACAATTTTGTCCACGTCTGTACAAAAGGCTCATGAAAAATACAGAGAGTTGTTTTTTTTTGGTCTCACATTTTGCATTGGTGTACATTACATCCGGGTTGATGTGTGACGGCGAGTAGTTATGTGCGGTTCTGGATTCACTCAGGGCTGTGATTAAAGGAATGTTTTGAGTTTAACGTAATCGATGACATCTGAAACATTGTAGCGATTACCGCCGACAATAATTACCACCTGCTCATCAGTGTGTAAAAACAAACAAATGTAGGTTTTTGCTGTTACGCATTTCCAGAGACCCCTCTCTGTAGACTTTGGTTGTAAGTGTTTTACAGTAAATGCGATTATTGTTTGGTTTTCTCAAGCTGATGGATGAATAATGAACAGTTCACGAAAACATGATTGTTTACTTGCCTTGATATTGTTCTAATGCCTTATGCTACTTATGAAAATGTCAAAAGTACATTACAAAATTATTTTAAAAAAATTCACAAAAAAAAAAAAAAAAACAATTGTTCAAACTACTTAATTAGAATGAGCTGAAACAACACAATTCTAGATGTTTTTTGGGACAACTTAATTAATTAACCAATTAACTTAATCGATCTGTGTTGGGACATCATGAATGAATTGTGTGGAACCCTGCATTTTTTACTGTGTATTAAAAAAACAGTTACTATAATATAGCAAAATAACATTACATGCTTCCAAGACTGGGATATGAGCTAAGCTTCAGTTTGAGAGAAACCAAAATCCATAATAAGCCCTAGAAACATACCCAAATATTGTTTTTGGATGTGCGCAGATTGTTTTGTTGATTTTTTGCACAGACTCAATTTGTGCATCTAAATCCTTCTAAAAGTCGGAGTCGTACTTTGCGGTTTTGGAACGGCAAATAAAGTTTAGTACATTCACAAGCACCCCAGTTATCCTGTCAGAAATATCATGAACTAGCAATGAGTTATGAATAGTTTAACCGCGAAGCAATATTCCACACATTACACCTTATTAGGAGGCTCTGCGAAGCAAATGACGTTTTAGACGCTTGATCAGTGCATTGCTTGACATATGTAGTCAGTCATATATACGTAAACTTTCAAACCAAGTGAATACGCAAGCATTTATAAGAAATGATTTCTCACTTGTAGCAATTAGCAGCACTGAGTCATATCTGTGCCTGTGTTTTATGAGATGGAAGTGTGTGAGAATGTGGTTGCTGTGGTGTGTGTGTGTGTCTGGCTCGACCCTAGTCTCAGGTCACGTTCTTGTAAATGTGTTCTTATCAGCCGCAGACTAAATCAAATAAACGTTGTACCGTTATACTTTAAGCCTTTTACCCCACGGGCACAACAAAGAGAAACAAAAGGGAACACAAAAAGAGAAAGAAATAAGAGGGAAACAAAAGGAGGAGAGGTACAACAGAATAATTAGCGGGAATGTGGAACAGATGGAGAGAGACCGGCTCCAGATTCCTGAGTGAGCGAGGAAAGGAAAAGGAGAGAGAGACTGGGCAAATATATTAGACAGAAGTAAAAAATGGGAATGGGAATAACGGATAAAAACGTAAGATAGGACCAAACCTGGGAAGAGAGAGAGAGAATGGATTTTCATATCAAACAGGGCAAAAGGGGTGGTCCGTGGTTTGTGGTTTTGGCCGAATAATATGTGCGAGTGAGAGAGTTTTTGCTGATTTTGTTTATGTGTACAGGCTGCCATAGGAACCGGCTAACGATGATGTTATTTTCACCATAGGAACGTGTATAAGGACTACAGGCATCTGGAGCTGGCCTGTGACACTCAGGATGATGTGGACAGCTGGAAGGCCTCTCTGCTGAGAGCTGGGGTTTACCCGGAGAAAACCACAGTAAGCTCACGGACCCACTGGCTTCTCTTACCTGCATGCTAAACCCTGTGGCCTTTTACTTCAAAATACAGGTTTCAGTTGAAACTTTATTACCGGATGCCATGTGGGCTTTTATAAGCTCCACTCAGAATTGTTTTATTCCCTAGTTCTTCGCAAAACCAACACCATGTGCTAGTGCTTTAAAGGAACAGTTTTTTAAAAGCCCCATTTTTTCATTTTTTTTCTCGTGAAACACAAATGGAGAACTTTTAAAGAAAGTTCAGGCTGTTCTTTTCGATATATTAAAAGCAGATCAGATTTAAAATCTTTGCACACAGAAGTCCGAATTTTTAACAAATATTTGTATCCAAAAAAAAATGGTCACATACAAAAACCTTGCACACTGAGTACGATATTAAATATTATTTTTTTAAATCTTAAAACAAATCGGAATCAATTCAAGAAGGGATGATTTGTTATCCTTTCTCTTCTTCAAAAAGATTCAATCCACTGCATGGAGAGGAAGACAGTTCATCTCCTTATCAAAGAGCTGTGCGGGATTATCCCGAAATTCAGAGTTTAATTTAAGGCATGGCATTAAATTAAAGTGGCATTTTGATACTTTGCTTGTGATGCTGCAGCCACATCACACACATTTCCGTAAACAAATCCTGAACATAGACTGGGAGTATGGTAAGGTATGGACACACACACACACACACACCAAACAGCAGCATGGGAAAGGTGCACACCAGGCATTGATTCCAGCATACAGAACACTGTCTTGTTTCTAATCCAAATATCTAACAATTGTTAAATCAACAAGCATTTTCTAGACAAGTAAGAAATATTGTTTTATTTTCAGAATTAATGTCAAAATTAAGTGAGTTATTCCTTAAAACAAGCAAAAAAATCTGCCAATGGGTTAAGCTAAATAATTGTAAGAAAATCATTTTTTTGCAGTGAAGGCTACAGCAGTGGTTCTCAACCATCCACCACATTTTGTCTTCATATTACACACTTTGTTTGTCATTAAGTGCTCTGTGCTGCAAGTGACATCATTCTGGATTTTGGCATTCACTTGTAAGGTGGCTCTGAACGGTCAAAACACAGCTGTAACTGCTTTATACGGATGCGAAAAATTGAAAAAAATCAAACCAGATGCAATTTTTTTTATGACGGACGAAAGATTAAATGTTAATTTTTAAATGTGATTGATCAAATTTATTTTTTAACGTGCAAATATTTCGGACTTAGTGTGCAATAACCTATACACTACAAAGAACTCTATAGGGGTGCAATAGGGGTCTGCATGACTACTGCATCATGTTCCGACTTAGTGCCTGAATATGGCTTATTCACTACTATGTAGTAGACAGATGGGTGTATACAGTAATGCTAATTGAGTAATGCAGACTACTATATATATCTATATATCTATATATATTTATGTGTGTGTGTATATATATATATATATATATACACACACACACTACCTGACAAAAGTCTTGTTGCCTATCCAAGTTTTAGGAACAACAAATAATAACTTGATTCTAGTTGATCATTTGGTATCAGAAGTGGCTTATATGAAAGGCAAAGGCCTCTAGATTACGCTTATCTTACCAAACTAAAATATGATCATGCCTTGATTTTTTTAAATTATTTAATTTGGACAGTAAGGTCTGACTTTGCTTAGACAAAAGTCTTGTCACTTAACAGTAATAGGGCACAGTATAGAATATAAAGTCATGGCGCAGTGAAAAAATAATTAATATTGTGTATGACTCCCATGAGCTTGGATGACTGCATCCATACATCTCTGCAATGACTCAAATAACTTATTAATAAAGTCATCTGGAATGGAAAAGAAAGCATTTTTACAGGACTCCCAGAGTTCATCAAGATTCTTTGGATTCATCTTCAATGCCTCCTCCTTCATCTTACCCCAGACATGCTCAATAATGTTCATGTCTGGTGACTGGGCTGGCCAATCCTGGAGCACCTTGACCTTTTTTTATTGATGTGTCACTCACCCTATGAGTATGGGCTTGGAACAACATGGGTATAATGACAGAATTGTAATTTATTCTTTTTTTTTGTGAACAAACCCTTCAAAGCAACATTAGAATGTTGTAATTTACTTTTTTTTTTTGCATACCCTAACTATTTGTTATAAATGAAAAGAAATCTGAGAACCGGAGCATAAATGTTCATTTTATACACAGGCAGCCTTTCGCAATTCATTGCACATAATTCTACAGATTTTGCCCTAAAACCAACACATAAAAAAATCATAGTAATAATGTAGTAGTTTGGACAGCTCTTGCTCCTGCAGTGTTTGACTGTACGGCTGCAGGCTTCATGGTGGCTGTGCTCTGGGGTCAGGAGCTCTGCTGCATTCCTCAGCTCTTGTGTCACACCATGCAGGATCAGCGAGGAGGGGGCTCTAAGCTCTGTTTCTAATCAGCTCCCTTGCTTTTTTCTTCTTCTTCTACATGCTCCCCTCCATCCCCCTCTTTCTGTCTTTATGTGTGCTTTGGAGCTCCATGTTGAGTGATGTCACAGTTCTGTCAGGGTTCCCCATAACTCGCTTTGACAGAAGTCAACCACACCCTCACCGACACTCACTGAAGCAAATCTCTTTCCTTGATTCTCCTCTTTTTTCCACTTAATATCTTTATTTCTCTCCCTACCTGCACACTTTGATATGTCTTTGTCGTTACTCTACTCATCTAGACTCGTCCCCATGTTAATGTGTGTCTTTCTTTCTGATTGGTCAGGCGGATGGAGATGGTTCAGGCCAGACAGAGAGCTTCTCTATGGACCCTCAGCTAGAGCGTCAGGTCGAGACCATCCGCAACCTGGTGGACTCCTACATGAGCATCGTCTATAAAGGCATCCGAGACCTGATGCCCAAGACCATCATGCACCTTGTCATCAACAATGTCTGTGTCCTCTGTTTCTAACAGTGACATAACATCTGGTGTAGAAAGAATACAATGAAATCAGATCAAAAACATTTGTTTAATATATATACCTGCTGATTTAAGATGCTGAGTATTTTATGTATTCATTTATACCTAAAGGTAAAACCTTTCTTGTTGATATTAGGTCTCCCCAATAGGGAAATTAGTTTTACTATAGTGATTCATTTTATTTATTTTATTTATAATATTTTGGCAACCTTAAAGTAAAACAAAAAAAACAAAGTAATACTGAAAATAAATGTTTTTAAAAGTCTACATATAGTGCACTATAAGCATATAATAAAAGTATAAAACTATATATATATGAAGTATATAAGTGCACTTCTGAAGTATTATGCTTCTATACTGCAATTGTTGAATATGGTTCTCACTGTAGGTTGAGTTAGTTTGAAAAATAGGTTTTCTGAACTTTGGAGTAACTAGAGTAGTAAAAATTTGGCATTATTATTGTATAACTAAAATATAATATAGTTCAAACCACAACTATAGCAATACCCAACAGAGAATCTGCGGAATGCATTTTAGAATTTTGAGAACCAATCAGAATCCACCTGAGCTTAAAAAGCTTTAACACTTACAGTACAGTGGCAGAGAATAGAACTGCAGTAAAGCTGCTTATGGTTTGGTCGGCAATGTAGTTGTCATTATAGTTAAAATGGGCTTGTTGGAAATATTGGTCAGATGATGTGTCAGTAATTGCCTGTTTAGCTAGTCTGAATGAAACCACTTAATTAAGAATACATATCTGTAATCAGTCTCGGCATCACATTTTATGTATCAAACATACATATCATTTTCTGTTCTTTACCAATAGGTAGAGGAGTTTATCCACTCTGAGTTGCTGGCTCAGTTGTATTCTTCAGGAGATCAGTACTCTCTAATGGACGAGTCTCCTGAACAAGCCCTGCGCAGAGAGGAGGTTCTGCGCACCCATGCAGCCCTGAAGGAGGCTCTGAACATCATCACTGACATCTCCACCACCACCATCTCCACCCCGCTGCCACCTCCTGTAGATAACTCCTGGCTACACAGTGGCTCGCTCCACCGCAGGTACCTCCGGTAGTTTCCGTCATCACCTCAACATCCAGCGGTGCTGGGTCTTTATTTGGCCTATAGAGTTCAGCTAGTGCTCAGGCACATAATTAATAGTGGACCGTTGGCACTTACATGCACTGAATCACCAGGCTTCCAGGAAATATCATGGAATTGTGTTTTCCAGGCCTACAAAACTGACTGAGATTAATAACAAATTAAAGGTCATGGAAAGTTAATTATTGTAGCTGGATGCTTTTGTGTAGAGGAGACGCCATAGCACTGTTAGGGCTCGTTCACACTGAATGTGTCTTTGCTCGAAAAAAATGCGAGAAGCAGTTTTCAGGTATGGTTTTAAAAAAACGAGGCATAAAGCATGAGATTATCCGGACATAACCATTGAGCGCCTGTAAGCAGAAACTTGCAGTAGTTGCCCCGCCTCTAAGATCTTCTGATCCACTGCTGTGGAACTGACAGTGATGAGCTGCGCTGCTTGTGAAAGTCGAAGTTCTTTAAACTTCACACAGTGTCTAAAAAACATGGCACTCACGTGTGCAGCACTTTAAAAGACATAAGCGTAATGGTCACACACGTCTGCCAAACGTGTTTACATTGAAAAGCAATAGAAAAGTAGAGCATTGGAAAGAAAAAAACGCATTCTGTGTCAACGGCTCCTTTAGTTGACCAAGTTTTGTTTTTATTTTTTATTTGGTTGGTTTTTTTCGTTAAAGCACTTTTTAAGCCAAATTAGTCTAAATAATTCATTACAGAATCATAATTCTTCTCTGCATTCATCAACAACATGTCATGTCAAGAAGTATCAGCATATCATAATATGCCCATGTTGATGTTTACATTTGAACTCATTAATGGCCTATTCCAATACTAAGGAGCATCCTCTATTGAGCCTTTCTTTTTTATTTATTTTTTAATCATGATTCTGCATCAACAGTATAAGTCGACAACACAATGTTGTGTTTTATTAAGACAAGAAAGTGCCAGACAATACAAAATATTAATGCCACCCCTATGTAGAAGTGCTCCACATACAGAAATTTGATGTGTATATATATATATATGCAACATATATTTCAAAATATTACAAAAAGGGCTTAAAAAATTTACAAGGCTGCCAGTTTTCCACAATTTGAAGCATGTAATGATTTATTCTTTAATCTAAATGAGAATTAAAGAGAAAATACCAGAGAAAATACATGATATACTTGTAAAGGAGGACAGGGCAGCCAAACCAGAAGTAAAATATGTTTACACAATCCACACCATAGTTAACCCACTGAATTAATTAGCTTTATTTTACATAATCTACACTGTTTATAATCATAGTGATTATATTTAATATTAAAGATGTTATCTGATTTTGTAACTTTTTTCTATCATTTATTGCTATTTTATTACTTTGATGATGCAATTGATTTACAGTCAGTCATATGCCAATCAGAACGCCAATATCCTGTGCTCCCGTCACTTTCCACCATGTTGTCGTAGACATCGTAACATTTGCAGTTACCAAAAAATTTTTTTTAAATAATCTCGTATGGGACTCGCAACCTAAATATATTACTTGTAGCATATTGCAGACCTTTATGTCTGCTCCTGTCTGAAATCATCAAATTAATAAAATATACAATATATGAGAAATACATGACAAAAAAAGCACAAAAAAACCCCAGACAATATCTCTAATATTAATTATAATATACACTGTAAACAGTTCAGGGTTTCACACAATTCCTTCATGTTGTTCCAACACAAATCAATCAAGTTAACTTTTTTTAAGTGGATTGAACATGAAACATTTAAGTTTTCCTGAAAAACCTGGCAAAAAAAAAAAGCTAATTTTAAATAAGTAGTTTGAACAAGCAGCAAAATTATTTTTTGAGTGTATACTATACAGTAATAATAATAATATAAAATATAATTCTCTCTCTCTCTCAGGTCTCCTAAAGGTTATAGTGTCCCTAAGAAGCATCCAGCTCCAGCTGCTCCGTCTCAACCAGTTCGCTCAGAAGCTCAGCCTCTACCTGTCTCCAACAACACAGACAACACCAACACCACCAGCCATCCCAAACGAGTCCCTCCTAGTGTTCCCAGGTAAACTCCGACAGCCCTACAACCTCCAGCCACTCCAGGGGTTTCAGAGCGAGTCTCGGTACATTTCAACACACTCAGCTTCTGCATGCTAATACCACGACATAATTCATCATCTAATGTTTGTCTACTTTGCAAAAGGGGATTTTTACGTGTTCTCTCCATCAACAACACAGCTGAATAAACTTTCAATTAATATAATAACCTGTACCTCAAGGTGCGTGAAATAGCCAGAATACTTAAAATTAACTCAACGACCTCTAAATACATAGGCTTTTTAAACAGTTTTCCCAAGCTTGTGGTTTCCAGTATTACTCATCTGTGAAATCAAGATGTTGCAATGTATGAACAAAGAAAGGGTGTAAATGTATAGTCACAAAAAATTAAAATAAGAAATCCTTTGTTAGAGTGTAGACATGTTAGAGAGGCTGAAGTCAATGCAAACCACATTTGTTGGTCAACATGTCAATTGAACTGTTTTTGCCTTGATATATAACTCCGTAGTAACCAGTTCTCTACCAGATTAACTTCATTTTGCCAGCACAATTTTGCCAAGCACTGGTAAATGTGACTGCACCTTATAGCACCGAGAGAAGGCTTTTTGTTAACATTCCTATTCATCTCAGTGGCAGTTCCTTGGCAGGCATAGCTCCCAGTGGAAGTATATGATTTGAAATGTGCCATATTTGCTCGCTGGACCACAGAAACATTGACCTTTCAATACTGAAAAATAAAGAGCAAAAGCTGTAGAAGTTCATAAGTATTATGTAGGTTTCGGCATTTGGCCTTTCATAGTATACTCCATTTGTAAATTCCTGCATGCGCATCAGTAAAGTCATGTGATTTTGTTTTAACAGATCATGTGCAATCATGTGATAACAAAAATGGGCATAGCGGGACAGCATTTACATTGCAAAAAAGGCTTTACTTACTTTTGATTTTTTGTAGGGATATCCCGATCAGGTTTTTTTGCCCTTGATTCGAGTACGAGTCATTTGATTTTGAGTATCTACCGATACCGAAACCCGATCCGATACTTCTATAATACATAAAAAAAGAATAACTCTGTGCCACCGCATAACTATAGATGTGTTCAAAAATAATGAAAATTTATAAATATACATATTTATTCGAGTCCTGATCGGGAGGTAACGTCCGATTCCGATCGAGTCTGAAACCGCCCGATTTCGATCAGGTGATCGGATCTGGACATCCCTAATTTTTTGTCTTGTTTCTAGTCCAAATATCTAAAATTCTAAATTTAAATCAAGAAGCATTTTCTAGATAAACAAAAAATACAACCCAGGCTCATTCTGAAAACGTACCCCTATATACATTTCTGGAGAGCGCCAAATACATTCCAGTAGCTAAGTTTTTGTTTTCGCGAATCCACCAGAGGCCGCTGTGTATGCTTTTTCAGATCTCAAATTTCTCTCGCGAGTGCCATTTGTGCCTGCTCTTTTCACGATAATCTACCAGAGGTCCGCTGTCGACTGACTGACTGACTGACTGACTGATCGACTGACCCACCCTCCTCCTTAATGTTTTCAAAAGCACCGACTGACCCGCCCACCCACTTCCCTAAACTCAACCGACAGTGTTTTGAAAAGCAATCCAGAACCTCGTAGCAGCCTGCTTTTTACCACATTTTCAGATTTTACCACATTCTCACCGTTATTTACTTGTCTATTTTATTTTTTGGCTTTTGTCTTACCTGCTTTCTGGAACCGTTCTTCACCAGACTCAAACCCCGTCGTCACGGTCAACTCCGCTCTGCGTCTCAAATCCTCCAACGTATGCGGCGAGCCACTGGACAAACTGGTAACAGCGGTAAAGTCGTCCACACAGAGGTAAGCGGTCAGCTAGTAAGTGCGAAAAGGAACGGCGTCATACCGCCCCATAGCGTTTGTAAAAGACGCATACTTACTTCTGGCTACATAATTCGTGATCTCAAGAAATGTATATAGGGGTACGTTTTCAGAATGAGCCTATGTTGAAAAATATTGTCTATGTATGGCCATACACACAACAACCAAAGATATATTTCAGCAGCTGTATGATGCGACTGAACATGCTGATTAGCATTAGCACTGGTGACAGGTAATGCTTGAAATATAAACGTCATGTCTGTTGTCCTAAGATGCATCAATTACATCAGGATTGCACTTTCTTCTTGTGCTAGAATGTTAAAATGGCCGTCCTATGAGCACCCCCTCTGCACTGGCAATTTGAGTTTGGGACCCCTCCCCTAGGCCACTGTCACTTGATGGTTTTGCTAAAACCAAGAGTTTCTGAATTCTACATATAACCTCATTGAATCACTGCCAGCGGGATTCTTTCATTCACACACCCCAAATCCAACAGTCAGCAAGTGTTCACTTAACAACACACTCTTTAGCTTAAGAAAACCCTTTGTTATAGTAATAGGGTATTTTATCACTAAGGGCTCTATTTTAACTATCTAAGCACAAAGTCTAAAGCTCATGGTGCAAAAGCATTAAGGGCATGTCCAAATACACTTTTGCTATTTTAAGGACGGAAAAATACAGTTTGCACCCCAGTGCATAATCTAAAAGGGTTGTGCTTATTCTCTTAATGAGTTCTGGGTGTGTTTTGAGCATAACGTGCATTAAACCAATCAGAGTCTCATCTCTTATTCCCTTTAAGAGTCAGTTGCATCACGCCATGGCGCATTTGCTATTTACATAGCAGACTTTGTAAGTGGAAAAACTGAATGCTTCACTAGCGAGAAAACAGTTAAACAGACCATCTGCAGCGCGAGGATAAAGAATGAGCTCCTCCATTTGACCTCTTTACTTTCTCTTTACTTTACTTTAACTCTTTACTTTACTCCTTTACTTTCGTGAAGTAAGGAAACAGTGGAAACTCATTCCACTGAAGACATCCATTAGCCTACATATTTAATTTCGTTTGTTAAGCGCAAAGATTTGTTTCAAAACTATTTCTAAATTCAGCTCTAATTTCCAGCAAACGAATAAATGAAAAATAATAACGAAGTGTGGTTAATGAGTTATGTCCAAACACACGTCCTTCTTATGCCCCATATGGTGATGCATACGTCTCCAAAACCCGACAGGCGGACAAATCTAAACTTGTTTTTATTAAAACAAATATAAATATGCATATAATAAATAATACTGCTAATAATAATAACATTATACAAATGCAAATTGTCATGAATAAACTGAAAAAGCCCTCCGAGATAAAGAATGCATGGAGGCAGTGGTTGTTATATTTATGTAGAAAATAATAATTTTTGTAACATTTTAATCCTTTAATTTTTTTTTTCATATGTAAAGATATTTGTGTATTGCTGTACATCCTGTGTGTATTAAGCAATGTGTGAGCGTTTGGACCCGCATAGGTGCATAACTAACATGCTCTGCGCTGGACTTTAGACCAGCCTTTAGATGATCAATGGCGAGGTCTATTTCAGTTCCTCAAAATAGCAACTCACCAACAATGCGCCTTAACACACCTCCTTTTTAGACCAGCACACCCATGAGTCCACAAAGTAGGGCGAATGGATTTGCTATTTAAACAATGTGGTGCAAAACGTGAAAATTAGGGTTGCACTGGTCTGAAAGTAGCAACAAATTGCGCCATACACGTCTTGCGTCTTATTGCGCCGGGTTTATGATAGGGCCCTAAGAGTTTTCCTAAGGAGTCCGCACAACCTTCAACAGAGTTCCCACTGGTAATTTTGGCATTGTGGTAGCATTCATAAATTCATCTCATAAATATGATCATTCCGGCTTGACTTTATGACAGTGTTTGATTGTTAAAAAGCTATTTAAAATCTGCGAGCTCTGCTAACCTTCCCAAATGTTGGGATTTATGCTCGTGGTGAACACAACTAATAAGAGCGTGTGTCCTGAGAGCAAGGCTTGTTCTTGGATCGGTGTTTAGGGTGCGTTTAGAGACTAGAGCTCTTGGTGATATATAAGCATACCTACCTTCACATGTGTGATAGATGAGACCACGTGCTCACCGGTCCCAAAACTACAGCACTAGATCACAGACCCTGCTGTCTGCACTCACTGTGAACATATGGTCTGTAAAAGGCGGGAAGAAAAACACGAATGTTCACTTCAACAGATGTCATTGCTCAATCACACAGCCCATGTATTTACACATGAGGCTCAAAATCACGCTCATTTTCAAGAGGCTGCTTAGTGTGAATATGTTGGTGAAATTATGCGGATGGTCAAGGAATGTGAAACTGAAGACTAAATTATTATCCCTATATATTTTTCCCAAGTGAAAACATTTAAAAAAATCATAGCTTTAATAACTAATTTCTAATAGCTAATTTATTTTGCCTTTTGGTTACATTATATTTTACTAGTTATTTTGCAAGATACTAGTATTCAGCTTAAAGTGCAAGTTAAAGGTAGATTAATTAGGTTAACTAGGCAAGTTATTGGAGCAACCAAACTCCACACAGAAATGCCAACTGGCCCAGCTGGGCCTCAAACCAGCGACCTTCTAGCTGTGAGGCGACAGTGCTAACCACTGAGCCACCGTGCCGCCTTGATCTGTAACCATTGGAAAAAAAATATTAATGGGGCTAATTTTGACCATATATATTGTTTTTTTTATTCCAGCTAGACTAAAAGAAATAAGACTTTCTCCAGAAGAAAAATAAAATAGGAAATACTGTGAAAAAAATCATTGCTCTGTAAAAAAATCACTTTTATTTAAAAAAAAAATATATAAAAATAATAGGAAATACTTCAAAAACAATTAAAATTTCACTTGTGGGCTAATGATTTTGACTTCAACTGTATATATTTTACTCCCCTAGAAAGATACTGTATTTAAATCAAGAAATATTTGCACGCTATTATATAGTGTTTGTTTGTTATAAGTTTGTTTGTTTTTTCATCTTTAATATTTGACTAATTAAATGTGCATATAGTAGTTTAAATATTTACATAGTTTTTATATTGTTCATACATATTGTTAATATTTAATGTTATAATATTTGAAAGGCTTTAATACATTTTTTTTACAAAATTCTCTTATGGTTGAGAATTAGATGTAGTTAATGCAAAACAAATGCATTAAATAATTCATATATTATAGTTATATATTTATTTAATACAAATGTATTTATACTTTATATATATTTTTGTGTTATTACATGTTAAGTTTTAGTGTAGCTAATGAAAGTCTTAAATGACATATATATTATACGACTGATGGAACACTGTAAAAAAAATCCAGGGTTCCACACAATTCATTCATGTTGTCCCAACACAAATTGATTAAGTAACAAATTTAAGTGGACTGAACATAAAACAATTAAGTTGTCCCAAAAAAAATCTCAAGAATGATGTTGTTTCAGCTCAATTTAAATAAGTAGTTTGAACAAGCAGCAAAAAAATATTTTTGGGGTGAATATCATTGTATTTTTTTCATTATATATTATAGCATTTTAGTGGATTTTTATGTACTGTTTGTCACAATGCAAAAAAAAAAAATATATATATATATATATATATATATTTTTTGCACATTCAATTTAGATTATTTTACAATTATTTCTATAAATGGATACATTTAGATAAGATTTAACTATAATTATTATTATTATTACGTTCTTTATAATAAAGCAAATTTAAAGTCACAAAACATACAGATCTTAATGTTGCTAAAAATAGGTTTCATTTCCTCTTTATGCAAAATATAATTGAATTCTGTGGATTATGGATCGGAATATGATCCAGACATTTCCTAGTGAGAGTCACATGAGCTGGGTGGAGGTCTTGCAGCAAATCTGTTTTTCATATTCGATTCCCCATTTTCAGCGCAAACGGTCTCTTCTCTCGCTCTTTCTGGGAGAGCTGCTCTTGAATTGACGATCCAGTCTAATCACCAGAGACACTACACTTCTGCCTTCTCCCATTTCCTACAGTTGTCTGATTATTGTGTTTGCTGGATGTCTGCTATGTTTTCGATATTCAACCAAAACCCAGAAGCATGACCCCATTTAAACCAAGTGCTGGATGAGGGTTACGCTCGACTTCCTGTTTAAACCATCATATCAGCCTTCACAAACTTGACCGTATCTTTTCCATTTCTCGCCATTCCAGCGGCATCGGTTTCTTTCAGCACTCTCTTCGGTTTCTCCCACTTCTTGGCTCGTTTCCCCCTTCTCTTTTCTGCCTCATTTCCTTTGTGTCCAGAGCGGGCTCTGCTTGGACCTCCACCCTTTTTTCTCCTTCTCTCTCCCCCTTTCTCGAGTTCTCCCACTCACTTTTTCACATTTCCTCTCACCATCACTCATCCCGAACGCTCCAACTTTCCCTCTCTTTCCTTCCACCCCCATTCCCCCTTTTTGCAGAACTCATATGAACCGTCTCGCAAAGGCCTTCAGTATTTACAGCATATATATTTACACATTAATGACACTTTTTTTAAATTCGGAGACACATCAAGGAATTTCTTTCTTTCACACCTCCAACTACACTGTGTTTAATGATTTCTTGTACTCTGTCTTCCAGTAAACCTTTGGCTGAATCTCCGGCCTGCAAGATCTCGTATGTTTCCCCAAGCGTTGTTTTGCTTTTCTTTCCGACGTCTCCGTCTTTTTTCTTTTTCTCCTCTGTGCAAACCGCAGTCTTGCGCTCGCCGCAGCACAGGAAAAATAAAAGCCACTCTCGTTCTCTTTCCCATATCCCAGAGAACAGCTCCCTCTGCCAGCTCCATTAGAGAGATTCCTGCGTCTCCACAGGGATCTTTCCAGGACCAGCTCTGCAGGAATGCTGGACTCATATTCCCCCTACACACACACACACACACACACACAGACGCTTGTACAGCTGTCTTTATGGGGACTTACCGATTTTATACTGTACAAGCTGTATATTCTATCCCCCTACCCCTAAACCAAAGCCTCACAGTAAACAGTCTTTATTTTTACATTATACTTCTTTCTGTGTGATTTAGGATTTAGCTGGAACCAAAAAAAATGTCCTCACAAGGTCAGTATTTTACTGGTATTACTATACTTCTGGGGACATTTGGTCCCCAAAATGAGATGAATACAAGGTCACACACAACTGAATTTTGCACAGGTTTCTGTTGTTTTTATACTGTACAAACTGTATTTTCTATTTTTCTATTCTATTTTCTACAAATTGTCTACAGTTTTACTTTTCGAAAAATCTAATTTATATGCTTTTTGAAAAATGGGGACATCAGCAATGTCCTCATAATTCACCATGTTCTTGTAATACATGTGTTATACCCAGACACACACTCAAACACACATAGCCTGTGATTGAAACAGGTCTTTTGGGTGTAATTAAAAGTGCCGTGTCACTTTTTTAGTGTTAAAGTACCTCTGTAAGATGAAGAAGGAAGTGTAAGTAATTTCCTGAAAGGTGTAAGCAGTCATCGATTATTGTTTCGATTGTACCTTTAAAAATCCCTTATACAAAGAGCACTGACATATGAATCACCACATTTTTGTAGTTGGGGGGGGGGGGGGGGGTAATGTGGATATTTCATCCACAGTGAGGTAGCTTTAACATTTTTTTTTTCTTCAGATTTTTGTGTATGAGTCACAGCTAATCAGCAGGGTTTGGTATTCATTAGTTGCCCATCTAAAGGAAAAAATCTAATTTTGTGCTCTTTTCAGTCCTGTTGATGTGTTCTGGCCATTTGTGTTCATTTCGCTTTCATTTTCCCAAAGCAAAACACACTGGCAGGCAATTCTAAACATCTGCAGCCATCTGAGGAACCAAGCAGTTTATGGGAGACTGTTGTTATTTCCATTAGCTGATTTGGCAGAACTGTGAGCTGTGACCTGTGGGAGTCTGATCTGACAGATCTGCTTTTGTCTAATGTGTTACAGGAGACAACCGCCGGCGGTGCCCACTCAACACACACACTGACACACAAATGCCCACCTGGGAGACAAAGAGCAACAGTCACAAGATCTACTCCAAGATTCGCAGAAGAAAAACGATTTGGGTTTAGCAAACCTGATCCTCCAGATGCTCACCGATTGTCATGCTGGAGAGGTTTGTTCATGTTCTGTACATATACATTGATATGTGCAATGCGAGTGAGTTTCATTGAGTTCTTTAACAGCATTAAATAAAATGCTTTTTTGGATTTTCTAAATAATTTGTGCTCAAGTCATTTTTCTTAGTGGTGTTTACTAAAGTAAGCCATTGATCATCATGATAAGGGTTGATGATTTGAACCAACCATAAACAAATTCAAATGTTTGTTTGTTTTTCTTGTGCTGGTACAAAAATGGTCTAGTCACGCGAACCAACAATACAGATGCTGAGTATTTAAAGGTGCAGTATGTAACTTTGACACCCAGTTGATGAACTAGGTATTGCACTCCTGGATCAAAACACATTTTCACTCTGCTCCTCCACGCAAGCGCAGGTTGCCAGATTTACGTGAGTGTGCCTGACTATCGAGTCTAAAGGCTGATTTCAGGCTGATTTGAACTGTTTTCTAACTAAAAGCAGCGGCATGCGATGGAAGAAATATTTTCCATATTACAAGGAGTTTTTGTCCCAACCAACACCTGGAATTGATATATTAGAAACGGCTTCTATTTCTTGCAGCTGAACAACAGAAATCTGACAAGGATCACCTCATGTGCTTTATTCAGTGTTAAATGCTAATAATTTGACTTCAATAGTAATGCCATTTTACATGACATTTATTGCCATTCTACTGAAAGCAGTGGTGTAGCGCAGACTGCATGGGCCCACCCCCAAGAGTGAAGGCAGGGCCCCTCTCTGCATATGCATATATATAGAGACGAGATTTTTACACTATTTTTAAGAAATCCTCAATGATGAAATATATGAATGGAAAATAGTCTTTTATTCAACTGAGGAAAAAAACACAAATCGCAAAACTATTTAGGTGCTATTTAGAACTTGTAATGAATGTTATTTTACTTCTATTTTAATGAATTATACGCAGTAAAGGACATGCAAACACTGCTAAATATTTTGCTAATAGCCTTTGTGAATGGAAAATAATCTTTTTATATATAATTTTAAATGTTAGCTAAATATTTGCTAATATATAAATGGAAAATATATTTTTATTGAACTAAAAAAAAAACACAAAATAGAAAAAAACAATTTAGGTGCTTTTTAAAAACATTGTAATGAATGGTATTTTATTTCTATTTAAATTCCACACACTGAACTCAAAAAAAAAAAAATATATATATATATAAGAATCCAATAAGCATTTTACCAAAGACGTCATATTGTCACATCATATTTATATTCAAAGTTTCTATTGAGATATTACAATTAAGCATTGAATGCCTGTCTTTATATTTTATGAAGGCATTACCCTAAAAGTGTGATCTTTTTGGTAATATAGCCTGTAAATGTGTATGAGTTACTTGACCGCCGACATACCTCACTTTTACTTCACAATCGGGAGAGCAAGGTTTTTTCGCGGAACTTAATATGTTGTTTTGAAAGACATATCTGAAGTAAAGTTATGTATTTTTTCTATCATAAAGTTATGTTTATTAGCAGGAAGTTGTTGGGCAACAGGCACGCATATTCAAATGCACTGCGAAAGTATAAGACACTAAAATGCATGCAGTAATTCTGGCCGCGTTGTTTAAGGTAGAAATAATCAGAACTCTTTTGTGTTTTGTAATTTTAATAAAATAAAAATGTTCAAAATAAATATATATACATTTAGGAAAAATCAGGGTATTGATATGTGGGTTTTATTTTAGCAGTTATTAAATTACCGAATAAAAAACGGTCAAAATAACATCTTGAGTATATTGTTAATGTATGAATTATTAAAGTGAAACATGTTTCAAGTATGGGATGTAATGGATTGTTAGTATTTTTATTGATCATTAAACCAAACTGAAAAATCTACTAATTCTGTTAATGATCGCTTGACACCAGTTTTCCTTCAAGGAAATTACAGAAATTAACAACCTTAATTTTTGGGTGGCCCCCTATGACGCGGGGCCCCACCGCAATGCGTGCCCTGTGTGCCCATCCGCTACACCACGGACAGTGCAAGCCAACACATATCAGATCAGCATGTACATTTGATAATGTTAAAGAGGTTTAATATGTATTAATTTGATTATAAACCTTACCATTTCGTTGCAGTGCAGTAAGTACACATATATTCTGTGCTTCTGAATGGCTGTATTTAAATTTCTGTCGTGTTTCGTCTGGTGCAAACAGCTAAATTGCTTATCACTGCAAATCTCGTCATGTAGCATGTTGTTAGGACACGGGGTTTCAACGTAACCTGCTCACCTAATGTTTACATTCGTAATATTTATATTATTTGCTAATTAATAGCCTCATGTGGAACTCTAAATCTGCGTCTCATTTCGGAGTCTGCTACTGTCCACCAGAGGTCACATTTCGGTCACGGACACATGCTTTGAGAGCCTTCATAACTAAATGAATGAAATACGCTGTTTTCCACCAAGGCAACCCGGGGTGCTGAAATATAATTGGCTAAAGTGGCAGTGGGTTAAAGGGACCAAAACAAAAACAGCCGTTCTGGCATGGAAAGCACCTTTTCAAAGCAGAATAACTGACTTCAGCATTGTTTTTCAGATAAACAAGAATGTTCACTTAGCATGTTTCTTAAATATCTGCAAACATATTATGGTATTTTTATGCTTTAGAAGAGTCAAAAACTTGAAACATAGCGGGTTTGGTGTCTTGTGTTGCAAATCCAATGACGCTGTTAGCAAGGATGTTTAAGTAAATGAAAACTAAAAGACTAAAACTGGTCAAAAAAACATTTTTGCTAACTGAAATAAACGAAAAATTCACAATAAATGAAAAACTAAAACTAAACAAAACTGAAACAATAACGGAAAAAATAATAATTTGCAAAAGAAAGAAAAAAATCTGAATTAATAAGCACTCATTCTGTGGTGGAAAATCGGACCTGCGGCTGTTATTAGATGTACCTGTCGATGGAGATTTTACAGACAAATGCGTGTGATTTATTATTTATTTATTAAATACAAAAACATCTTTTATTCATTTGCCAAAAAATGTAAACTAGGCATGTTTATCTACATATACAGAATTCTTCATTATTTTACTTTTGTTCATTGCATTTGTCTGTTTTGGGTTCAGTGTTTGTTTAAACAATGCGTTTTTTATTACTAAGAGGTTTGTACAAGATTTAATGTAAGCACTAAACTTTGCTTTGTTCACTCAAAAAAAAATATGTTTATTGTTTATTCAAACTACGTATTTAAAATGAGCTGAAACAACACAATTCTTGAGGGTTTTTTTTTAACAACATAATTGTTTTATGTTCAATCCACTTCAATTTGTAAAAACTAATATGTTAACTTAATTCCTTCATGTTTTCCCAACACAAATCGATTGTGTGGACCCCAGCATTTTTTTCACAGTGTTTTAAACAACTGGACGTGTTCTGCTAACTCTGATAAATTATAATTACTAAAACTAAATATATAAAAATTAAATATAAATGTGTTCACAAAATAAAAACTAAACTAAAAAGAACAAAACCATTAATGGAAGGAACTAAAACTAATTTAAAAACCCAAAACTATAATAACCTTGCCTTTTAGTGATGATTCTCTCTGACCAATCGGTGATCACTGAATCAGCTCATTTTGAACTTCACTGGGGAACGCAGTGGAAAAGCCCCCAAAAGCGAGCTGTACTGAACCCAACTGTCCTATAAAAAAGCGCCTCTAGATAACTAATCAATTAGTATCATTCCAATCTTTACTTCTTATTGACTGCCAGTGAACAAAATTTACATTTACATCATCAGATCTTTCTTTCCCGGGGAATTGAACCGACGTCCTTGGGGATGCTAGTGCCATGCTCTGTTTCAGCTAGAAAAAGTCTACTTAAACCTGCCCTCAAATATGTTAAGAAGAAACATTTATTGTTGAGACAAAACATTCATCCTAGCCTAGGGTGACTATTAAGGCCCTATCGCTGAGTGCGACACAATAAAGCAAGTCAAATCAACAACTATGGAGCTGACGACAAAACTATTTCAATTTGAAGTGTCAACTTGATTTTTTTAAAAAGTGTTTTAATAAAACTGAATATTATGGCCATTTAAAATAGTTTTGAATAAAATTTATTGAACATTTGAAAATTTAACCCTGAAAGACCCAAATTCAGAAAAAACTCAGCAAAACAATTCTTTCTTCTTTTAGATGTTGTTATGGGCCTGTTATGACGCATTTAATGGTCATCATAACCTTAAATCCTTGAAAGTTTTTAATGTTTAGATTTTTTTTTACAAAACGTATGTACATTAATAAGGCGGCACGGTGGCTCAGTGGTTAGCACTGTTGCCTCACAGCAAGAAGGGCGCTGGTTCGAGTCCTGGCTGGGTCAGTTGGCATTTCTGTGTGGAGTTTGCATGTTCTCCCCGTGTTGGCGTGGGTTTCCTCCAGGTGCTCCGGTTTCCCCCACAACTCCAAAGACATGCGCTATAGGTGAATTGAATAAACTAAATTGGCCGTAGTGTATGTGTGTGAATGAGAGTTTATGGGTGTTTCCCAGTACTGGGTTGCAGCTGGAAGGGCATCCGCTGTGTAAAACATATGCTGGATAAGTTGGCGGTTCATTCCGCTGTGGTGACCTCTGATGAGGAAAGGAACTAAGCCGAAGGAAAATGAATGAATGTACATTTACATGTATTTACATATGTATTATATCATCTTTGCATCAAATGACAAAAAACGAATTACCGCTTGTGCAAGGCGTTTTAAATGCAGCGTGTATGGGGGGCAGGGTGATAAATTTGACGTTCTCTCGTCTGGCTGCCGTCTCACACAATTTATTTCCTTTTTCTGGAATTAAGTCTTAATAACACCATCATTGGGTTTTTCTTTGATTATTTCAGCAAATAGGATTGTAAAACAATTATTTGTTGTACTCTCCCATTCACTGCGCTCTAAGTTTACCCTGCTACTGAGAAACCCGGAAACATGAAAAGGGTCCATTAGAGGCCTCTAATGCAGGAATCAATGCATTTTCGACATTCTAGTTTTTAGGGAAATGATGTAATATTGCAACGTTGGGCCTTTTGGATCACAGAAATACAGCGATTTTACTTATTGTCTGAAGGTAAACAACATCTAAGGATTTTTACAGGTGGTAATGCTTATGTAGGCCCGTAACGGTAGCTCATATATCTACATGCAAATCATTACACAATAATGATAATTATCCAGCCTGATCTCACAAGGAAACGTAACTATTTTACTTTTTGTCAGTTTAGTGGCTAATTCATATGAATTCGTACGATTTTAAAAAGGAGGCGTGACACCCAACCGTCATTGGGGGATGAGCAAATTGTACTAAATTGTTTATACGAATTAGCCACTAAATCAAAAAGTTACGAATTGCCGTGAGATAGTGTTGAATAATCACACGTCATATTTTTTTATCAAAAAGTTAAATGGGTAGCACATTCGCCCCACAGCATGAAGGTCGCTGGTTCGAGCCTCGGCTGGGTCAGTTGGCGTTTCTGTGTGGAGTTTGCATGTTCTTCCCGTGTTCGCGTGGGTTTCCTCCGGGTGCTCCGGTTTCCCCCACAAGTCCAAAGACAGAATTGGTGAATTGGTATAGGCTAAATTGTCCGTAGTGTGTGTATGGATGTTTCCCAGTGATGGGTTGCAGCTGGAAGGGCATCCGCTGCGTAAAACATATGCTAGATAAGTTGGCGGTTCATTCCGCTGTGGCGACCCCAGATTAATAAAGGGACTAAGCCGAAAAGAAAATGAATGAATGAATGAAGTTCAGATGCAAATTTTCTTCTAAAATGAGTATTTTTCGCAGCCTCCTGTGCGCAGGCTCAGTAATTTCACTTTTATAACAAAGACTAGCTTTCTTTTATGGTCTTAAAAGTGAAATAACCCAACATAATTCTCATTTTAGAAGAAAAGTTCAGACGACACTTCATTTATACAATGCTGTATTTAAAAAAAAATTGGATTAAATAAACGTTTGAGAGAAAACAAAATTGTGCAGATTATTTATGCACAGGTAAAACTGATGTTGTAATATTACAACAGTGGGCCTCACGGGGTTAAGATAATTGATTTTTATAGGGCAGATTATTGAATTTATTTCGAATTCCTTCTTCATCTTAAAAACATTACAAACTAGATATCTGCACTAGGTATTCATGACTAAAGAAATCTGTTGTTTGATTGACAAATGCATCAGTTGTGTGAGATTTCACGTTCACAAAAAATCTAATTCAAAAGTATTTTAAATGGCACATAATAGTCAGTTTTATTAACAAGTCAGCTGCCAAGTAAGCCTTTAAATACCAAGAATGCAGTCAGTGTTTAGGTATGATGATTTTATTTATAAAAAAAAACAAAGAGTCTTTATAATTAATAATATTTAATGTAAAACAAAAAAAAAATGATATTGTGTAAGTTTTGTTGCGAAAATCTGGCAACCCTATACGAAAGGATGTTATGTGGTAAACACATCACAACAGACTGGACCATTTGACCAATCAGAGCAGACTCAATTGATTTTTATTTTGATTGATCATACAAATCAATTGTAGGAGACTTCTATGACTTATTAAGAACTTTTAAAATAGCATAAAAGATGCACTTTAAAAACGGTCATTTTTAAACTGCACTGTCAAAAGTCCTGGGTTCCACACTATTCCTTCATGTGGTCCCAACACAAATCCATTAAATTAACTTACAAATTTAAGTGGATTAAACATAAAACAATGAAGTTGTCCCCAAAAAAGCTTAAGAATTGTGTCGATTCAGCTCATTTTAAATAAGTAGTTTTTTGAGTGTAATTGTGCTATGGATGTGATTTACATCTGAAATCATGCAGCGTGTGAAGGAACCAACCACAATAACCTTATAATGTTTCAAGCACTCTTGTTTTCTTCAGGAAACAGACATTTTAATCTTGTCAGATTTTATGACTGTATTAATTTACAACGACTTTGTGCATTTTACAAGAAGTTCCCATAGATTTAGCACTGAATGCTTGGCAACTTTATTGTAACGTCATACAGACTGTTCTTAAAAGCTCTCAATTATTCATTTATAAACTGCTTGAAAAAAACACACATAAGATGAACACTGGCAGAAATGTCTAGTTGAAATGCCGTTTTACACAAACAACATGAAACCCTGCAGAAATACCTGGGACTGATCTCAGACTGACCTCTGGTGGGCAAACAGCTTGTCCACAACAGATTCAAAAACCCAATGTATTTTCTATCAACTACATTCAAATAAATCTGAAGGTTTTTGTAACAAGAATTAATAGACACTCTGCTGATGGACAAATATGTATTTATCATAGTTAAAAACAACATTTATTTCCAATACATTGAGCTTGTTAGAATAACAGCGTTTTTAAAAACATCTTTTAAAAAAACTATTTAAATATTAAGCAATTCTGAAATATACACATTTATATAAATACTGTTACGAAAAACTCCACACTCTCATAAATGGGGGAATGTCATAAAACATGTCGAGATCGTAAATCCAACAAAAGAAGACAAAAAACAGAAATCCATTTTAGGACCAATTGGATGTTTAATCCTAAAAATGGTCTTCATTTTCCTTTTTACATTTTTTTTTAAAATAGGGAAAATGTTATTTAAAAAAAATATATATATATATATATTTTTTTTTCTTGCTCCTTACCAATTTAGAGAGAAATATGACCTGAGCATGTTTGAATGAGATTCACCCATTTAATAATTTAGTTTTTAATGGCAATTCCCAACCAACTTTGTGTTTAAAGGTTACGGTTTACAGTGTACTCAAAAATAAAACTTCTGTCATCATTTACTCTCCCTCGTGTTGTTCCCAACCTGTATGACTTTCTTCAGCGTAATACACAAGTAGATAATTAAAAAATATATTCTTCAACATTCTTCAAGATATCTTCTCTCAAGTTCCACGCTAGAAAAAAACTCATAGAATGAATAAACGCTGACTTCATTTTCATTTTTAGCGATCCGTCCCTTTAAGAAAAGACTGTCAAAGTCATCAGAGTCTGGAAGCCCCGTTTTAATTGAGGAACCGGGACAGATCCTCTCTGATCTCGGCCTCATCCCAGGGCCCGTGGATGTTGTCCTTGTGCCTCTGCAGATGAACCAGCAGCAGTGGACAGAGCAGAGTTAGCATTAACAGAGCCACTGAGAGAAGAAGAGCTCCCTCGGGCCACAGGCTTCCCAAACCCCCGACTCCGGCCAAACAGACCACCAGAGCCGCCCAAGGGAAGCTCCAGTCCGCCTTCTCCCGCACGCGGAGCAGCAGGCAGGGCCAGAGCGCGAACACCAGCAGCGCGCAGCTCAGCATGGTGAAGGTGTGCAGAGCTCCTGGCAGACGGGACGCCAGGCACACCGACCCGAACAGAGCCGCGTTTAGAGAAAGACTTCCCGGCGGACTGGGCTGAGCGTACGGGAACGACACCAGATGACCCAGGAGCATAACAGCCGACATGGCGTACACGGTGTCAGTGCTGACCGACTCGGTCAGAGTCTTCAAAACCGGCGAAAACCCAAAAGTGAACGCCAGGAAGACAGCGGCACTCTGCAGATCCGCCAGACGTGTCCGTTCGCCATCACCGGCTCCTCCCAGGACCTCATAGAGCCCGTATCCGAATAGAGCACAGCCTAGGCAGACCCATAACACAGCAGACGGTGCCAGCTCGCCCTGCTCCATGTAGGACCACAGTGTGAGGAAGAGGGCCACGCAGGACACCTGCTGGGCGATGAGGCCCGTCTCGCGAACCACAGCCCAGTAGCGGTACTGGCGGACGCGGATGTTGCGCCGCAGCTCCTCCAGGAAACGCCGGTCCACGTAGTTGTCCGGGAATGGCTGGCGCTCGTAGAGCACTTTCCTCCACGGGACGGCCGAAGGAGCCCCTGGACCGCTGTCTGCTCCCATTGCCTGTCCAAATCAGAGAACACAGCGACTGAACATTAGGGATGTGCGATATTGGAAAAATCTGACATTGCAATATTTTGTTTTGCTGCGATATATATATTGCGACATGAATGTAATCGAATAGCTCTATTTGGAAAGATTTCATTCATTTAGATCGACTGGGATGATCAAGTCTTTTTCTATGCAGTGCATTTGCGTAAGTCATAATACATTACAAGCATCTATGAGCATTAATAGAACAGAGCAAGGATAAGTCAAATAAACAGCGCTTCATGGTTTTCTGGATCTTTTTATCTTTAATAAATAATGTGACTATCGTGGATACACACATTGCGGTATCGATGCTTAAACGATATGTTGTGCAGCCTTACTGAACATTACACCGCCACACGATCAGCAAGCACGAGTTTAGCTCTGTTATTTTCAATCAACAAAGAGTTCAGATCAAAAAACCTTTAAGTGTCATCTGAAATGTTCTTCTAAAATAAGCGTTTTTCTTATAACAGCATTTGTGTGTACGTTAAATGTAATACATTAAATAACCTTACTTGGTATTTTGACTCATAAACTGGATCTCTGCTTCATCCGTGTTGGCCTCTGTCACTCACTGCTGTTTATCAGATGTAATGCAAGAAAAGCAGACATGCACGTGGGAACGGTGGGCGGGGAGCTCATTTGCATTTAAAGGCACAAAAAGGGGGAGTAAAAGGCACAAAAAAAACAGCCACAATTTACTCTAACCCCAAAATGGGCATTTACAGCCTTGTATAATAAATAATCTGGTGGGTATTTTGAGCTGATTCTGAAGACACCACTAAATCTTCTTACATCTTGTAAAAGGGGTAAAATAGGAGCGCTTTAAAGTCTGCATAAACTGAAAATTTTCAATGCTTATTTTGATAGCCCGCATTGTGAATCTTAAGCCGAACAATTAAACCATGCAAATGAATCTACTTAAAAACAACTGTTTGTTTTGGTAATCTTTGATCAAAATCTAGCTTTTTGTTTCCGGCAGTCCTTCTCTGATGACATGACTTTGACGGCTTGAGTGAAATATGTTTAGCCACGCCCCCTCCAACCGTTACGCCCCATTCCCAGGCATGTCTGAAGCTTCATACTGATGTGATCATCATAGTGACGACAGCCAATCACATCACAGAAGTAGTAGTAGTGTCTAAAGATGTATACATGTAAGATGTATATTGATTACCAATCATGTTAATAAGCTTTTCCTCCATTTGGACATACTGCTATTCTCTGGTGTTGCGCGAACGTGATTGCATCTGCACTAGTATTTGCATTAAGCGATTTGATTGGCTGACATCATTTCAGCTTCTACACCGAGCAATGAACCCAACAGGGCTCAACGGATCCACTATTCAGTTCGGCGACACTTGACGTCACTCTATTCAAAGTCAATGAGAAGCGTTAATGAAGATGTATATATACAGAGAATATATACAGTTATATAATATATATATGTATGTATATAGGTGGGCGACGCGGTGGCGCAGTGGGTAGCATGTTCGCCTCACAGCAAGAAGGTCGCTGGTTCGAGCCTCGGCTGGGTCAGTTGGCATTTCTGTGTGGAGTTTGCATGTTCTCCCCGTGTTCGCGTGGGTTTCCTCCGGGTGCTCCGGTTTCCCCCACAGTCCAAAGACATGTGGTATAGGTGAATTGGGTAAGCTAAAATTGTCCGTAGTGTATGTGTGTGAATGAGTGTGTATGAATGTTTCCCAGTGATGGGTTGCAGCTGGAAGGGCATCCGCTGCATAAAACATATGCTGGATAAGTTGGCGGTTCATCCCGCTGTGGCGACCCCAGATTAATAAAGGGACTAAGCCGAAAAGAAAATGAATGAATGAATGAATGAATGTATATAGGTTCAATTAAAAGACCACTTGGATATTCTCAATTATTTCTGGATTAATAGATAGCAAAATTTTAGTTTTGCCTTGCAAACTAATTCTATGGAAGTATATCCCGGACAATTTTCAAATGCAATAGGATTTGCAATTGCATTTTTTCCATATGTGGACGCATAAATTGTGTCATAATCCAAATGCAATTGCAAATCCCGCAATAACCGTTTGCATTTCCGCTTTTGCGAACGCGCAGTGACTGCCACATTTCAAATGAAAAAGCAAAGTCCATTTTAAAGTCTTACAAGCTATGAGCCTGACATATCTAAATAGCAATATTAATTGCTTCATTTGCTTTTGCTTTTTCTCCGCGTTGTGCATGTAACCTGCCAAAACTCCTTTTACATTTGAATTAACGATGTCTACACTCAAACCTGTCAATCAAACGACAGGGGAGGGGCTATTTTATTGGGCGTGTTTGTATTGGGAAGTGACGTCCCTCACAGTCGACGTGTTTACAGTTTTGAAAAATGGAGGTAATCAGTGAAATTGTGGAGCAAATTTTCACACTTGCGCAGCAGGTTGATGACAGCTCATGTGATACAGATTTCCTTTTATATTGAATCCATTTAATTTTGGACACATTAAATGAGTTTGGGGCCTCACGGTGGCGCAGTGGGTAGCACGTTCGCCTCACAGCAAGAAGGTCGCTGGTTCGAGCCTCGGCTGAGTCAGTTGGCATTTCTGTGTGGAGTTTGCATGTTCTCCCCGTGTTGGCGTGGGTTTCCTCCGGGTGCTCCGGTTTCCCCCACAAGTCCAAAGACATGCGGTATAGGTAAAATTGGGTAAGCTAAATTGTCAGTAGTGTATGAGTGTGAATGGGTGTGTATGGATGTTTCCCAGAGATGGGTTGTGGCTGGAAGGGCATCCGCTGCGTAAAACATATGCTGGATAAGTTGGCGGTTCATTCCGCTGTGGCGACCCCAGATTAATAAAGGGACTAAGCCGAAAAGAAAATGAATGAATGAATAAATGAGTTTGTGGTCTTATCGAACAGCACAATCAGTGATGTGGTCTTCGCCAACCTAATTGAAGTTACCGGCAGGGTTTTTATGAAGGACAGAGCTAAAGGACCAGGACGTCCTTTGGTGGAAATACCACTAGAAATGATCCAGTACTACGTGATGTGTGGTTACTCGTGTGTCCAGCTGGCTCGGCTGTTTGGAGTATCTGAGCAAACCATTCGAAGAAGACTTAGTCCCTTTATTAATCTGGGGTCACCACAGCGGAATGAACCTCCAACTTATCCAGCAAATGTTTTACGCAGCGGATGCCCTTCCAGCCGCATCCCACAACCGGGAAACACCCACACACTCCCATTCACACACATACACTACGGCCAATTTAGCTTACCCAATTCACCTATAGCGCATGTCTTTGGACTTGTGGGAGAAACCGGAGCACCCGGAGGGGTGCCACGCAAACACAGGGAGAACATGCAAACTCCACACAGAAATGCCAACTGACCCAGCTGAGGCTTGAACCAGCAACCTTCTTGCTGTGAGGCGACTGCGCTAATGACATTTATTCCAAATGTAAAATACACATTGTGTTATTTAAATCATAAAATGACAATTGGTCAAAAAAATAAATATATATATATATTAAAAAAGTTATTTTTCCCAGACATGTTTATAATTTTTTAAACATAACTTCACACAGTTTAACCAGACCAGTTAAGAACACAATATTTGGCGAAATAACCCAGATTTTCAATCACAACGAGTGAAAACATTCCTTATTCCGACCAATTGCCTTTTTCTGGGGAAAAACTGCATCTAAATTGCAATATTTTTATTTTAAATGTGAGAGGAATGTTAGAAGAAAACAGAATATTTTATAGTAACATTTTAAACAACTTGTAAATCCAGTACATCCAGAGAAATTTGAACTGGACTTAAAGTGATACCCAAAAATTACAATTCTTTCACTGTTTACTCCCCCTTCGCTTTTTCAAAACCTGTTTGAGTTTCTTTCTACTGTTGAGCACAAAAGAAGATATTTTGAAGAATGCTGGTACCTGGCACACATTGACTTAAATAGCAATTGCTTTGCCTACTATGGAAGTAGATGGATCCCAGCAACCATCATTCCTCAAAATATCTTCTTTATGTTCAGCAGAAGAATGAAACTCATAAAGGTTTAAAGCCACTTAATGGGGCGATTTACATTTTTGTGTGAACTGTCCCTTGTTCTCCACAGATGTAGCTGCTCCATAGCTTATATATAAAGAAAAAAACATTCAATTCAAGTTTTAAACACCACAAAACTTTAAGCAACATTGTCTATCTATGTGTAAGTAAAATGTACCTTTAATCAAACTATTATTATCCTACATTTCAAGCTCTTTGTTCGGCTGTATCTGAGACTGACAGCATCTCACGTCAATCTGATCGGAGTCATACTGTAACCGTTAAGCCAGCTGGCGCCAGTGTATAAATACAGACAAAATATGCTCATTCATATCAAAAATATACAGAATTAAGGTCAAGTTAATTGTAAAATCTTACCAAATCAGCAGGGTTTCCTGTATTCAGTCGCAGCTGTCAAGCCATCACACGCCCGGAAGTGACGTACCACAAAAACAAAAGCGCGACCGTAGTGTTGGCTGGAGAGCGCCACCTGACGACTGTTCCTCACAACCGCCGACGAGTGAAAAGTGAGTTGCATTTATATTTAATATTTATTCAGTCTATGGTTATCTCTCTAGATTAATTTGTAACAGCATATTACTATGATTTAAACAGGAAACAGTGTTTTATTTGACAGTTGTTTGCAGTTATTGTTACAGTTGTTTGATCCTCACTAGTACACACACACACACACACACACACACACACACACACACACACACACACACACACAAACAATTAATTTTTATTTACTAATTATTTTATTTCTTTTTATTTACTAATATTACTTTTATACTACTTTAGTATTTAAATTAACTAGGCTCAAACAATATTATACATAATATTCATTCATTAATTTTCTTTATAGGGGAAACCGGAGCACCCGGAGGAAACCCACGCAAACTCCACACAGAAACGCCAACTGACCCAGCCGGGGCTCGAATCAGCGACCTTCTTGCTGTGAGGCGATTGTGCTACCCACTGCGCCACCGTGCTGCCCCTATACATAACGTAGGACTACTAAAATATCAGTGTTTAAATGGCTTTTACAACACAATTAATTTTAATTTAGCGTAAATATAATCTAAAATCCTACATCATCCTGTAAAAGCATACGTCAAATAATAAAATATACATTATTATTGTTATTATTCATTCCATTTTCTTTTCGGCTTAGTCCCTTTATTAATCTGGGGTCGCCACAGCGGAATGAACCGCCAACTTATCCAGCATATGTTTTACACAGAGGATGCCCTTCCAGCTGCAACCCATCACTGGGAAACATTGTTATTATTTACAATATACAATACAATATAATATTTATTAATAATATTACATAATTATTACTGACTGTGTTGACAAATTATTATAGTATAGCACATCAATACTGTGTAAAACAGCACATTGGCTACAAACCGAAGGATGTTTTTTTCATATCATCGTATTTAATAAGAGAGCCTCAACAAACGTCATATAGTGACATCAAGCTAAGATTCATTAGTTCGTTTATTCATGCATACATTTATTCTTTCATCCAGATAATGTTATAGAAATTCAAGATTACAACATGCAGTGCTAGAAAGTCGCCAGTAGGTGGTGATATGAGATCAGAAATTCAACGAGAAAAGAGATCAAAATGTTTAGGGATTTAAATATTCAAATAACAAAAATCTATCTCAAATCAATAATAATATTTAAAAAATGATATATATAATTTAGATTTATTATTATTGTTGACTTAATAAAATAATAATCATAATAATTGAGCTATTATTATTATTATTATTATTACTATTATTATCATCATAAGTCAATAATAATAATAACAATAAATAATAGCTCAATTATTATGATTATTATTTTATTAAGTCAACAACAACAATAATAATAATAATAATAATAATAATAATAATAAAAACTTGCTTGCTACTATATTATTATAATATATATATATTATGTTGTTGTTGTTGTTGTTGTTTTTTTGCAGAGTCAGATCAAACGAAAGCCTATAAACTAGGAATGCATATATAGTAAACATAATATGATACATATCAATGATGACTTATTATTTAACCAGTATGTAAACAGAGGTAGGAATTGCTTTATAGGCATTGCTTAGATGTATGAAAAAGCAGAGCAACTATGATGAACCCACTATTAAATTAGATGCACAAAACAGCCTGACCAATAGACAAGCAGTAAAGGTCCTTCATTAGCACAGAAAGAGCAGCAGATCCCCAGAGGAAGAAGGTTGTTGTAGAGACACCACAGAAATAGACCAGAGAAAGAGAGAGAGAGAGAGAGAGAGAGAGAGAGAGAGAGAGAGAGAGAGA
>CAIGQV010019171.1:3780077-3808344 GCA_903798115.1 Danio jaintianensis
AGAGAGAGAGAGAGAGAGAGAGAGAGAGAGAGAGAGAGAGAGAGAGAAGGTGCACAGTGCAGGTGTTCAAACAACACAACAGCCATTTCAGATGTTTCCATCCACCTACTTTTATGTTCGTTTTGGAATATTGCATAAAAACTGCTTAATGGAAACACCAATATAGGCTTAAATTTGGAAAATGCGCATTAAAACACTTATGTGCAACACCATAGTAGGATAAACTTTTTATCTGATACAAAAAATTATGCATAAACTACAATGGAAACACATTTACCGAATCAATTCCAGCATGCGCATCAAAAAAATCATGTGAGTTTGTTTTAACAGAACAAAAATGGGTGCGATGGGACGGCATTAATAGACAAATCAGTAGACTGACCACATTGTAAACCATCAGAAATGTTGTTTTGGTCAATCCCTCAGCCAAAGTCTGTCATCACAGTGGTTCAGTATTATTAAATCCACAACTTTCTTGAGCCTCTGCGCAACTAAAAACCATCTCATGCCTCCAAAATCCACAGCGTGTTCATTGTGTTTCGTCTTCTGAGGTATTTTAGTAATTTATTGCATAAGAAAAAAGGCTCACAGTGGCTTCTCCTACCACAGCAATTTCCATTTCTCTTTCTGATATTTGGTACCAGTTCATATTAAGTGACGATTTAGTTCTCTTTGACTCATTGGACGGAAACGGCAGTTTAATTTGCATCTTTGGATGGAAACATAACTAATGACAGTCAGAGGAATCAGCCTGTGAGTGAGTGTTAATGAAGGCCAGGCTGCTGTCAGTGAAGGATGAGGGATTGAGCTGCTGCCGCTGTTACTAAACCAGTCCTGAAGCCTGCAGTGATTTATAGAGCCACACTCAGACGTTCATTTATAGATTCACATTCAGCCTGGCTCTGCCTGAGGCTTCTAAGAAAAGACCTTTAAAGTGAGCTCAGTTTATGTGTGAATGCTAGGTCAGGGTCAGTGATGTGCAAGAAGTTTCATTATATAAAATAAAATAATAAATAAATAAATAATACAACTAAAGTAAATAACTTAAAGCATATTGTTTGCATTAACTGATTTCACATCATTTTATACCATATGGAATGTAAAGATGTTATATATAAGCAATATAACACTCAGTGCGATGTGGCTGTATATCGTCACTATACACTATGCAGATATACAGCCACATCGCACTGCTACGAGTGTGATATTGCGTTTATACAACAGTTCGACGGCATAATGATGTGTATAAAAAAGAAAATCAAACACAGAGAGTCTAAAAACCTTTTTGTAAGAGGAACTACTTTCTTCCGCTGTTCATTCACATCTGCAGCTGTACAGCAGAAATAGAAATATATATATATATATATATTTATACAACAGTTCTGTCTGGTTCTTGAATCTGATTGGTTTGATAGCTGTGCGATATTCTGCAAGTAACAGCACTCCTCCAGCCGTTTAACCCTTCACCCTTGTGTATTACTCCGCCCACATACAGCAACAAACAGAGGACACTCTACAGTTTGACAAATATTGCTGCTGTTGGACAACATAATGTACTTTTGAGGCTTTTTTAGTCAAGAATGTAGTTGTTTAGATTGCAACTATGCAGTTTATTTATTTATTTATAAGGATAGTGCCTATTTTAAAATATTTATAATTTCTGAGAGACAGCGCGTCGGCGGCCACTAGCCTGTCATTGAGCAAAGACGGTTGATGATCTTCATCCACAAGATGGCGACAGAGACCGCATAATAAGCCCTAAGAGAAAAACAGCATAATTTCAAACCATTCATTCATTTTATTTTCGGCTTAGTCCCTTTATTAATCTGGGGTCGCCACAGCGGAATGAACCGCCAACTTATCCAGCACATGTTTTACGCAGCGGATGCCCTTCCAGCTGCAACCCATCACTGGGAAACATCCATACACACACATTCACACATATACACTACGAACAATTTAGCTTACCCAATTCACCTGTAGTGCATGTCTTTGGAGTTGTGGGGGAAACCGGAGCACCCGGAGGAAACCCACGCAAACACTGGGGGAACATGCAAACATCACACAGAAATGCCAACTGACCCAGCCGGGGCTCGAACCAGCGACCTTCTTTCTGTGAGGCGATTAATTTCAAACTACAGCTGATCAAATCATTATTAAACAGGTAAATGACTTTCTAAGTCGATCTCTCTCTTTTGTATGTTGTAGTGCTGTGTTTATACCATAGTAATATTGTGATCTCCCAATTGCAACAGAGAAATACTGGGAAATCTCTGTAGACTGATGGCATTTCATACCGTTCAGCCTTATATTCTTAAAATGTGAGCAAAATCATCTGTTTTGTCATCACTTTAGACATTACGCTAGAGAATCATTCAAATACTAGCTCTAAAATGACTTTGGTGAATTAGCAATGGTTTCTGTTGTTCTGACGGTCAGCTGCAGATGTGAATGAACGGCGGAAGAAAGTAGTTCCTCTTACAAAAGGATTTGAGACTCTCCGTGTTTGATTTCTTTTTTTATATACACGATTATGCCGTCGAACTGTTGTATAAGCGCAATATCACACAAGTAGCAGTGAGATGTAGCTGTATATCGTCACTGGTGGGACACTGAGTGCACGCCTCCCACCAGTGCCGATATACAGCCACATCGCACTGCTACTTGTGTGATATTGCTCATATACACAACTGTTCTTTCTGGTTCTGGAATCTGATTGGTTGATAGCCGTGTGATATTCTCCTAGTATCAGCACTTGTCCAGCCTCTTCACCCGTGTGTATCACTCCACACACAGCGAGTGCCAAGCAGAGGACTAAACTCACTACAGTTTGACAAATACTGGAGCTGTTGGGCCACATAATGTATATTTAAGACTTTTTTAGATGAAAATATAGCTGTTTAGTTTACAAACATGGAGTTTATTTATAAGGATTGGCTTTATAATCTTGATCTGTGAGCAAGATCATCTGTTTTGTCATCTTTAAGACATTACAATACTCTCCATTATGCAAGGGAATAATTCAAATAGTAGTTCTAAAGTGACGTTTTTGAATTAGCAACAGCTTCCAAGTGCGGCCAGCTGCAGGTGTGAATGCATGGCGGAAGAAAGTAGTTCCTCACACAGACTTTTTTTATATATATCTGATTATGTGGTCAAACTCTTGTTTAAATGCAATACCACACTGGTAGCACTCTGATATGGCTGTATATCGGCCATATCAGATGTACACACACATCACACCAGTGCTGACATACAGCCGTATCACAGTGCTATGAGTGTGATATTGCTCATATGTACACATCATATACAGTTGAAGTCAAAATTGATTAGCCCTCCTGTGATTTATTTATTTATTTTTCCTAAATGATGTTTAACAGAGTTCACTGATGATGAAAAGTGATGCAGAGATCCTGCCTCTAACCCACACAAAATAAGACAAAATCATCAGAGACAGTTTTTACATACATTTTGAAGCAGCAACCAAAAAAACAAAACAAAGCTTGAATACTGTACTTTTCAAAAGGGTCACTACAGTAATTGGGCAGATTTTTAATGTTAGCCATTGAATGCAATCTGCATCAGGAGTGTAATCAGGTAAGGCGAATGTCCTTTTTCCTTAAAAGAAAAGGGTTTCAAAACTTTAAATGTTTTAAAAATGGATATTTGACTGTGTGGTGACACTATAAAATCAGTCCAAGAGACCCCAAAGTGGATTAGAGTTAAAAAAAAAAAAAAAAAGTGCCAGATTTGATCATTTTCTCATGTATGCTTCATAGGGCTTCAGAAAAAAATAAAATAAATAAATAAAATAATAATAATAATAATAAAGTAGTAAGATGCACCTTCCCTGATAATAAAGTAATATGCCAAACTATTTAATATTTGTATACATATACATTTATTTATTTCACAGAGTTTCATGAGGCTCTTTTCACGATTACAGTTGCAGCACCTTTTCATTTCTGACAAAAAGAAGAAAAATAAAACACAAACGACTGCGAGCAGAACGTCTTTAATGCATTTAGAAATAAATTAATAGCCCTGAACGAAAAACGATTGTCGTTAACCATTAAAAACCGTTATTAAGAAGGGAGGTCACAGCATCTGTTAGAACTGGGTGTGTCTAAACTCATATAATCATCAGTAACAAATGGCTAAAGCAGAGAAAGAGAGAGAGAGCATTGGCACTGGGGTGGTTAACGTACAAAACAGTCAATCCTATAATCAGACATTAATACCACTCATAAACAGATGCAAAAATATGAAACGTGTCTCCATATCAGTGCCTGGAAGATTTCAGTAACTTGTTACAGTGAATTATAAAACACGGTGTCATTCCAAACAAAACAAAAATGCAAAACTACTTCTCTGTTAGTCTAATAATATATCTTTAAAACGAAAAAAAAAAAAACACGTTTCCTAGTTATATCAGCCACATAGCAGCAGTTTAGAGACTCAATCTCTTAAATCATCGGCTTAGTCGAGTAGAAAAATGATTGTCTTCAAAAGAGATAAAAGACTCCAGCTATAATCGGTATCAGTTCAAGGACACTTTGAAGGGTCGAAATTGCTGAATGTTAAAGGATACAGAGAGGGAGAGAGAGTCAGGTGTGTGTGTGTGTATATTTGTGTGTTTTTCAGTCAGTAGCTGTAGACAGGGTTACGTGCGCGTTTTCTTCTTGTCGTCGAAGAGGCTGCGGAGCAAGTAAACCTGGACTCCGGATACGATCACCATGATCAGGAGGTTAGTGCAGGACCACAGGTTGACCCGCTCATAGTTGCTCTCCTGGAGGTTGCGATCTCGGGCTTCAAATGCTCTCAGAAGTGTCTGGACCTGAAGACTCTTTCCTAGTCGAGATTTCACACTGTTGATGGTGTCCTGGAGAGAGAGAGAGTGTGTAAAAATTTATATATTTCACTGGTTTTCAAAAGCCTGCTTGTGGTTTATAGGACTATGCGATATTGGACAAAAGTTATATTGCAATATTTAGTTTGTCTTGGACATACGGTTATATAGACAAAATTATTAGCCCTTTATTAATATTTATTTGTTTGTTTATTCATAAGCTTTTTTCACAGTATTTCCTATTGTTATTTTTCTGTATGAAGTCTTATTTTTTTTAGCTTGGTTTGGAATAAAAAAAATTTATAATAATAATAAAAAAAAAGTAGTAAAAAACTAGCCCCCTTAGAATTTTTCAAGAAAAGGGCATTAAAGTGAGCGTAGTTTGTGTGTGAATACTGGGACAGGGTAAGTGATGTTTCCATAAAAAAGTTTCTTTAGCTGTGCGTTTATCTGACAATAACTGCACACCTTAGAATGCTCATCAGCCAATCAGAATCAAGCCCAAAAAAAAAAAAAAAAAAAAAAAAAAAGTATTCTAGTATTCAGTTTAATGTGAAATTTAATTAGGGTAACTAGGCAAATAATTGGACAACAGTGGTTCGTTCTGTAGAAAATCTGAAAAAAATTGACTTTTCGTATTTTATTTTATATAATCAGGGCTTGACATTAACACCCGCCAGCCCCCCACTAGCCACTTTGGCTGGTTGAAAATAATTTTTAAATTGCCAGAGCTGCCTCGTCCCTAAAGATTAGAATTTTTTAGTTCAAGACCATTTGTCAATATGTGTGCAAATGTGCTCTTAGAATCGAGAAGCAGCATGATTGATAACTGTTCGCGTGAGCAAAAGAAAGCAGGTGAATACCGAATGAGAGGATGATCAGGCAGGCGGTCCTCCAGGCAGGTTTTGACCACATTACAGCTCCATATCACTACACTGACTGATTTCACTTATTTAAAAATCACATTAAGGCAAAGCAGAAGACGTGTAAGAAACTAGTGCTACAAACAGGAGCAATTTGAGGACAAAAACCTGACAAATGTCTAGAACGACAACAGCAACATCTGAACAGTGTCTTTAGGTGTGGGAACCATATTAGAAGCAGAATAATAGACTCCGGTCTGCTGGATTATTAGACAATAATGCACACTCGAGTAACGGCCTCACCACCTCTGTGCATCATTTTTCTAATAACTCCAATAATGAACCATCATTAATTATTCCTTAGCTAAAGATACAAACTTTGTTTATTCTGCATGAATGTTACATGATAAACTTTCAGAACTTCTGATTAATACCCAAAATCACATGCTATCTGAACTTTTTCTACATTAAGAGGAAGAAAAATGGGATGTTTGACACTATACCATTTATAGTTGGTCAGTGAAAAGTCACTGACCATAAAAAAAATTGGTCTGCGTTTCTAATTCTGCCTAATACTGACAGATTGACGTACTATCAATGCAGAAAATATGTGTTGCAAAGTCTGCAATTTTCCTCAGAAATTGGGCTACTTTTGATCAGTGTTCGTAGGTTGTTTTTTAATTCCGTGAGTTATCAATATCCACCCCCCCACTGACCCTAGTTGGAGGCCACTGGGCTATTTTTGAGTAGCAATTGGGCTACTTTTGTTGTGAAAAACTGGCAACCCTGTATGAAATGCTGTTTACAATAAAATCATCTATTTAGAGACCATTTTCATCATGACTCTAGTGATACCCACAACAATAACCACAAAAAAAGCAATGGTATTTTAACCTCGAATTATAAGCAGCTGATCATAGCCTGGAAAACCAGAACTGTGTGACTTGTCAAGTGGCGATAATTTTAATAACACCAACCACAGAAACAATACATAGAGAAGAATAAAGTGAGGTCAGCAAAGTGATGACATAAGGTTGATCAAGTATTAATTAACTGTACAGTAGTCAACATTTGAAGTAAATCAAAACCTTTCATCAAAGTTGTCCTAAAACTATTTAACTATTTAAAACTACAACACCCATTCTTCTCTTAGGACAATTTTGAAAACCTTTTTTGATCCACTTCAAATGCTGACTACTGTATTTTTACCAAGGAAAGCAGTGTATATTGTAATTAATCAGACTAAACATAAATAATAAATTAAAATAATAAATTAAATAATAAATTACCTTACAGCTATCCAAAAATACTAGAGACTCCAAAAGAATGTAGCTAGGAGTCAGAGTCTAGCTAATTCTCAAAGTCACTACTGACGAAAAATAAATCTGAATAAAACCCAAACTTTTGCAACAGTAGTTTAAGTTCCCACGGCTCCTTCAAAGTCTCTGGGCTTTGAAGGAGAAAGAGAAAGAAATGTTTTTGTTTTACAACATAAACCTAATAACTTTATTATGTCTGCAGGACTAAAAGAAGAAAAAAACATCAAAAGCCGAGACATAAAGAGTCCTGCAAACACGCGTCTAAGAACTGCTCCGGAATTGATCAAAATCTCCACTTTGAAACAATGGCAGGTAAACAAAGTCAGCTCACACACTTTCACCCAACAGCAGCACACCATTTCCTGCGCAGATGTGAATTTAATCAAAAAACTTCCTGAAAGGTCTTGTTAACAAAGAAGGTAGAGCGTTACTTGTAAATCAATTGTGAATTGGTCTACATGTACAGCGTTACTTGTGTTTGTTAATATTGGCTTGTGTCCTGCAGTCCTGTACGGTTATGCCATTTCACAAGCACTCAGGGTCACACTGACACCTGTGCTGCACTGCATGCTGGTAGTTTAGTTGGCATGATTCGTTAGGTTATCTGCACTGGTTTGGTTTAAACAAAATGTCGGCTTAGCAGCAAGGTTATCATAGTTTAGCATTTTTAAATGAGTTTTTATTTCGATATTATCTTTAAGCATTCATTTCATTAATGGTTTTGTTAGATTTAGCTAACTTTTTTGGTAAACACATTTGTATTTAGTTTTTAGATATTTAGTTTCAGTAATTCTAATCTAAGTTAGCAATCTATTTCGGAAAGCTCTAAGTAATAAAAATAAAAGAATTGTTTGAACAGACCCTGAACGAAAACGAATCAAAGTTAAAATAAAAATGTCTTCATATTAAAGGCCAGAGGGTGCTCTCTTGCGGAAACTCCATACACCCACGAAGAAGAAACTCAGGAAATCCTCATAGCATTGCATTATAAACAGAAGAATCGACTTTATTAAGTCGAGTGTTTGAAATAAATCCTTCTGTGAGATGATTCCATAATTGTGTGTGTATTATCTCACAGAAGGATTTATTTCAAACACTCGACTGAAGTTATGAAGTGAGTTTAGTGTAAAAACATACACTCACCAGCCACTTTATTAGGCACACCTTACTAGTACCGGGTTGGACCCCCTTTTGCCTTCAGAACTGCCTTAATTTTTTCGTGGCATAGATTCAACAAGGTACTGGAAATATTCCTGAGATTTTGCTCCATATTGACATGATAACATCACGCAGTTGCTGCAGATTTGTCGACTGCACATCCATGATGCGAATCTCCTGTTCCACCACATCCCAAAAGTGCTCTATTGGATTGAGATCTGGTGACTGTGGAGGCCATTTGAATAGAGTGAACTCACTGTCATGTTTAAGAAACCAGTCTGAGATGATTCGCGCTTTATGACATGGCGTGTTATCCTGCTGGAAGTAGCCATCAGAAGATGGGTACACTGTGGTCATAAAGGGATGGACATGGTCTCCAACAATACTTAGGTAGGCTGTGGCGTTGACACGATGCTCAATTGGTACTAATGGACCCAAAGTGTGCCAAGAAAATATCCCCCACACAATTACACCACCACCACCAGCCTGAACCATTGATACAAGGCAGGATGGATCCATGCTTTCATGTTGTTGATACCAAATTCTGACCCTACCATCCGAATGTCGCAGCAGAAATCGAGACTCATCAGACCAGGCAACATTTTTCCAATCTTATATTTCCTGTTCTTAGCTGACAGGAGTGGCACCCGGTGTGGTCTTCTGCTGCTGTAGCCCATCCGCCTTAAGGTTGGACGTGTTGTGCGTTCAGAGATGCTCTTCTGCAGACCTCGGTTGTAACAAGTGGTTATTTGAGTTACTGTTGCCTTTCTATCAGCTCGAACCAGTCTGGCCATTCTTCTCTGACCTCTGCCATCAACAAGGTATTTTTACCCACAGAACTGCCACTCACTGGATATTTTCTCTTTTTCAGACCATTCTGTGTAAACCCTAGAGATGGTTGTGCGGGAAAATCCCAGTAGATCAGCAGTTTCTGAAACCAGCCCGTCTAGCACCAACAACAATGCCACGTTCAAAGTCACTGAAATCACCTTTCTTCCCCATTCTGATGCTCAGTTTGAACTGCAGCAGATCGTCCTGACCATGTCTACATGCCTAAATGCATTGAGTTGCTGCATTGGCTGATTAGAAATTTGCATTAACAAGCAGTTGGACAAGTGTACCTAATAAAGTGGCCGGTGGGTGTATTATTATTATTATATGTGGTATTTTCACATTCAGCGTTTACTACACACCGTGTTCCCACTCTAAGCCAAATGTCCCAGACTTTTCCCTGATTTTCACTGACTATAAAGCTGAATTACCATGACCTATCCACCTTATTTTTCACATAAGAGTGTGGCATCCATTTACACAATGTGTTGAGATTTCTGGTCTCATTCAATTCTACTGATTTTTGAGCATACAAAAGAGCTGGTTATGCTGCTTGATGTTGTAAACTGTCATTTTCTTTTATCATTTCATTTTAATGTGCTGTCACAAACATGCTAGTTTGAAGCGCAAGTAGTCTGGCCATTTGTTATGCCTAGTCATTTACCCATAGGCAAATTAATCAGAAGTATAACACAATTATAAAAAGTGCTTACTTCCACAACGCACAATAAGGTGAAGAATGAACAGTAAAACAGGCAGCTGTTGTGTTGATCGCTGAGCAGACACAAAGCAGTGTCGTATTTTAACAGTTACAGTCTGGTCAATGCATTTGACTTAAGTGATTTCCGGGTGACAAGCAGGAAAGGAATAAAATGATGATGAAAAACAGACTAACCATAACAATTTAAAAATGGAAAAACAAAAATCCCTGACATTTCATGACTTAAATATTCTAAATATAAATTTCCTGACTTGTAATGTCTGGAATAGACCATTTAAAATTACATTATATTCCAAAATTCCATGACCTATGAGAACACTGTACACAGATCGTACACAGATCGATCGATCTATCTATCTATCTATCCGTCCGTCCGTCCGTCCGTCCGTCCGTCCGTCCGTCCGTCCATCCATCCATCCATCCATCCACCTATCTATCTATCTATAGTTTTTACTTCCATCTGCACTAAGGACCATGGCAAATTCCTCCCATGCTGTTTCCTTCACCTGCAAGTCTATAACTGAATACAAGTAATTTATAATATAAATTATATAACGGTGTAGATCAAAGAACGATATGCTTCTCAAGCTCTACAAGACAAATGTCATTCATTATTGTATTTTCAGGTGCACAAAGATAATCGCCTGTGATAGTGTTTTTGATTGTCAGCACGATGTATATAGCACATAATCAGTTAGTATGCAAAATAATACATAACTAACATTAATTAATTACATAAAAAGTAGTAAAACTGATACTATATATTGTTTAAAGTTTGGTTTTTATAGTTCAGGCCCAAAATGTATTTTTTAACATTTGTGATTTAATTTTTTTTACATAGTCAATCAAATTAATTTAAACTATTTAAAAACAAGTTGATATTAATCAAGGAACTTATTTGGTAAAAAGTGCTACTTTTTACTGTCATTCAATGTGTTTTTGGTCAATGTCAATGCATTGTCACTTTAATTCAGTGTAAGCAGTGCTGTAAAAATAGTCCTGGCAGTGTGGTATGGAAGCAGTAATCTACTAACATGGGCGCCAAAAAAACCAAAGATGCGCTCCTTATGCTTTGCTTACACGTGCAGTGTGAAAGAGGCTTCAGAAGCTACACAAATTACTTTCATTATCATAGAAATATTATTGATTTCATTATCGTCTTATTAAATCGATTTCCATTTAGAATGTGATTTTGCGTAGCTTGTCAGTGAACTAGGACCCTGTGTAGAAAATTCTGCTCCAACTGAAAGCACATGCTGGAGGTTTACTAGAACCGGCTTTACTCACAAAATGCCTGTGAAAATTGCTTTCGATTAATCGCCAAGCCCTAGTTCAATGATATAATCATTGTTTGCATGATGTTCATACACAAATGGATGGTTCAATTCCTGCTAGCCCACATTCCATACCCACAGTTAGACCTACCACACCTTTGGACCAATGACTTCCCATTATTTGTATTTCCTGCTGTTCCTGATTACTGCTTAGCATTTCTTTAAAATAATTTCACAAAGATCCCCCTCACAAACAGCAATTTCTAGATGAGGACATATATATTATGAATATAATTTAAAACAATTCCATAGGCAATACACTTTAAACATTTTCTTTGTTTTTTTTTTACATTTGAAAAGGATTTTTTTGTGTGTCTGGATATCGTCCATGCGACCTTAGAGTTCTGCGGTTATTAATAGCTGTATTACATCATCATTTCAATGTTTGGGGAGACTAAGATTATGTTTAAGGAATCTCTTATCCTCTACAAGGATGTAAAACATGGTGATGTTGGGAAATATTACATTAACTGTTTCCTATTTTACTTCAAATTGTAATTTATTCCACTGACGGCAAAGCTAGATTTTTAGCATCATTACTCCAAGCGTCAGTGTCATCATGAGCCTTCAGAAATCACTCTAATATGATGATTTTGTGCTTATAGGATGATTATCAATGTTGAAAATGGTTGTGCTGCTTAATTATTTTGTGGATACCATAAAGATTTTTCATAGAAAGTTTAAAGAAGAATATTTATTTGAATTTTTTTGGGGTAAAACTCTTAGGGCTCTATTTTATTTTCTATTTTCTTTATTTCTAAAGCGCAGGGCGCAAAAGCATTAAGGGTGTGTCCGAATCCACTTTTACTATTTTAAGGATGGAAAAATGCGGTTTGCGCTGCGGCGCATGGTCTAAAAGGGTTGTGCTTATTCTCTTAATGAGTTCTGGGTGTGTTTTGAGCATAACGTGCATTAAACCAATCAGAGTCTCATCTCCCATTCCCTTTAAGTGTCAGTTGCGTCACGCCATGGCGCATTTGCTATTTACATAGCAGACTTTGTAAGTGGAAAAACTGAATAGAAAAACTGAACGCTTCACTAGCGAGAAAACAGTTTAACAGAGCATCTGTGCGAGGATAAAGAATGAGCCTCCTCCATTCGGCCTCTTTACTTTCTTTACTTTACTTTTACTCTTTACTCCTTTACTTTCGTGAAGTAAGGAAACAGTGGAAACTCACTCCACTGAAGATATCCATAAGCCTACATATTTAAATTTTGTTTGTTAAGAGCAAAGATTTGTTTCAAAACTATTTCTAAATTCAGCTCTATCAGCTCTATTCAGTTATATCCAAACACGCGTCCTATTGCCTCATATGGTGATGCATACGTCTCAAAAACCTGACAGGTGGACAAATCTAAACTTGTTTTTATTAAAACAAATATAAATATGCATATAATAAATAATACTGCTAATAATAATAACATTATAATAAAAATGCAAATTGTCATAAACTGAAAAAAGCCCTCCGAGATGAAGAAGTCATGGAGGTAGTAGTGGTTGTTTTATTTATGTAGAAAATAATAATTTTGTAACATTTTAATCCTTTAATTTTGTTCATATGTAAAGATATTTGTGTATTGCTGTTCATCCTGTGTGTATTAAGCAATGTGTAAGCGTTTGGACCCGCATAGGTGCATAACTAACGAGCTCTAAACTGGACTTTAGACCAGCTTTTACTTGATCAATGGCGAGGTCTATTTCAGTTTCTCAGAATATCAATAGCGCCTTAACACACCTCCTTTATATACCAGCACACCCATGAGTCCACAAAGTAGGGCAAATGGATTTGCTATTTAAACAACGTGGTGCAAATCGTGAAAATTACAGTTGCACTGGTCTGAAAATAGCAACAAATCACACTAAACAAGTCTTGCGCCTTATTGCGCCGGGTGTATGAAAGGGCCCTTAATATCTTGGTCAAATTATCCTTACTCATTGTGTTCATTTCATTTATTTAAAAAAAATATATATTTTAACCCAAAAGCTAGTAGTGTACACCTAATTTGAAATTTTCATCTTTGTGTATTATTATAATCCCCCAGGACCTCTTTTTCTAAATGTTCTGTTATTATTATGTATGGAAAAATTACTTGAAAACTCTGAAAAAAAAATAGTGCACTTTTAAAAATATTGTAATAGAAGTACATAAAAAAACTACTCTGATGTTAGTGTTCATGCATGTAAACATCTTAATTGCTTTATTTCCTTCCTGAACAAAGTGTGCATGGGTGCGTGAGGGTGAAAGGTAACCCCTTTCGAAGCAGGCTCCAGTGGTCAGGCGCACAAACAGAAAACTCTATTGGACTCAAACAAATTCACACAGCTTTATGAATGATATCCGTGACATTCTGAAACTTTCCCTCCACAGAATGGGATGGAAGCGCAGACAATCCCAGCTGGCATTGACATCGGATTTTGTAATACAACCATACAAGAGTCTTTTGCATTAGATTAAAACAGCGGTCAGTAATACCTAGTTTAAAGAGATAGTTCTCATAAAACTGGAAATTAATTTGCTCATCCTTTACTTGTTTCAAACCTTTTTGAGTTTCTTTCTTCTGTTAAACACAAAATAGGATATTCTGAAGAATACTGAAAACCTGTAACCATTGACTTCCATAGCAGGAAAAACAAATACTATGGAAGTCAATGGTTACAGGTTTTCAGCATTCTTCAGAATATCCTATTTTGTGCTTAACAGAAGAAGGAAACTCATAAATGTGTACGTTTTCATTTTTGGGTGAACTATCCCTCCAGCTTCATCGTTTGTGCTGTGAAGTGAGGCGTGCGAATAATGGCGGTAAGACAAATAACCACAGTTCTTAAGGAATAATATGAATAATGGAAATTGCATATAAATGGGAAAAAACTCCTGACATAAAACCATCATATTGCGATTAAGCCCCACTCTGATTATTGGAAATATTCACATTATTTGTGCGCATGTAAAAGTAGTCATTGTCATGTAAACACACTCTAAATGTGTGATCTTACCATAATATCCTCCAGCTTCATGTCCAGAAGATCTGCTCCCTGCACATACGCTTTCCAGTCCTCCGATTCCTCGCCCTCACCCATATTGTCCAAAATCAGCTCAAAGAAGATGACTTTCTCCGAAACCGCACTGAACGTGTTATCAAAACAGAACATGTAGTCTCCCTCCTCTGTTTCCACTCTGAAGTCAAAAGGTCACAGAGAAAGCACACACATTACTATTTGAGGAGTGGAAAGCTTGATGAGAAAGCTTATGACTAAATGGTGTTATGGACAAAACTCACGTATGAACCCCATCAGATTTTCTGTAGTCAGAGGCTATGATGTGACCGCTGGGTGAGTTTAACTGGAAGTCCACGTCTAGACTCGCTCCATCCAGAACCTGCACATAGACATCATTAATGAGGATTCAGTGCTGCTTCTGGCCGCACAATATGAAGGTTTGAGCTTAGGGCTATAATATTACATTTAAATATAATAAATAAATTATTATACGCTTATATTTGGACTTGAAATGAGAAGATTTTTTTGGTGCTGACATTGTTTTTTTTAATTATTGTATTATCATTATTATTCATTATAATTATAGTTCTTATAAATAAAATCAGCATATTAGGCAAAAATCAGTATCGGCAGGTCACACTTACCAAAAAGTCAGAAATCGGAATTGGCCAAAAGAATTGGTGATGTCTAGCGATTGGCCATACTGAGGTGAAATATTGTAGATATTTGTATAATGATGTTCACCCTATTCAGATTTGGAAATTTCAATACTGTTCAAATTAAATTTAATTGCACTCCCTGAAGTAATTATCAAATCAAATCCAAAGCTTGTGAATCTAAATCAAATCAAAAGCTTGTTAATCGAAACTGAATCGAAATTGAGGATCAAATTGAAAGCTTGTGAACTGAAATCAAATCAAATGCTTGTTAATCAAAATCGAATTGAATCAAGAATCGAATCAAATTGAAAGCTTGTGAATTGAAATCAAATCAAATGCCTGTTAATCAAAATTTAATGGAAATCGAGAATCGTAAGTTTGTGAATAGAAATAGAATCAAGAATTTAATCAAATCGAAATCTTGTGAATCAAAATCGATTCAAATGCTTGTCAATCGAAATTGAATTGAAATCGAGAATCATAAGCTTGTGAATCGAAATCGAATTGAATCAAGTATTGAATCAAATCGAAAGCTTATGAACTGAAATCAAATCAAATGCTTGTTCATCGAAATCGAATTGAATCAAGAATTGAATCAAATTGAAAGCTTGTGAATTGAAATCAAATCAAATGCTTGTTAATCATAATTGAATTGAAATCGAGAATCTTAAGCTTGTGAATTGAAATTGAATCAAATGCTTGTGAATCAAAATTGAATTAAAATTGAGAATTGAAATCAAATCAAAAGCTTGAGAATCAGAATCTAATCAAATGCTTGTAAATCGAAATTTAATCTAAATCAAGAATTGAAAGCTTGTGAATCGAAATTGAATCAAATGCTTGTGAATCAAAATTGAAGAATCGAATTGAAAGCTTGTGAATTGAAATCGAATTGAATCAAGAATCGAATCAAATCGAAAGCTTGTGAATCAAAAACAAATCAAATGCTTGAGAATCGAAATTGAACTGAAATCAAGAATCAAAAGCTTGTGAATTGAAATCTAATTGAATCAAGAATTTAATCAAATCAAAAGCTTATGAATCAAATGATTGTGAATTGAAATTGAATTGAAATCGAGAATCGAAAGCTTGTGAATCTAAATCAAATTGAACGAAGAATCGAACCAAATCAAAAGCTTTTGAATCAAGAATTGAATCAAATCAAAAGCTTGTAAATCAAAAACGAATCAAATCCTTGTGAATCGAAGTTGAATTGAAATCGAGAATCGAAAGCTTGTGAACTGAAATCTAATTTAATCAAGAATAGAATCAAACTGACAGCTTGTGAATTGAAAATGAATCAAATAGAGAATCAAATTGAAAGCTTGTGAATTAAAATCGAATTGGGGCTTCTGAATCGATACCCAGCCCTATTTGAGCTTGCTATGGGACAAATAACAGCTTTAATTTACACAAGTCTACAGTCCTCTGGGTACTTTCTCCTCTTCAAAACTGACCTTTAGCTTCATTGTGCCACTTCTCTAAACTTTGTGTCACAACTTGAAGAATCATTTTCATAATGTGCCATACTGTATTGCATAAAATCATGTCTGAAAGAGCATAAAGGACAGTTTGTTTTGCAATCCTTCAACATTCAGTTGAAGACTAAATCATTAGCCCTCCTGTGAAATTCTAATTTTAATTTAATTTGTTTTTCTAATTTCTAATGATTGGTGTCTTTTGTCTTTGCCATGATGACAGTAATGTTTTACTGGCTATTTTGCAAGATATTAGTATTCAGCTTAAATTTAAAGGTTTAACTAGCTTAATTTATTAGGCAAGTCATGAATAGACAACAGTGGTTTGTTTCTGGTAAACTTTAAAATAGTTTTTTTATTATTATTATTAAAAACTGCTTTTATTACAGACACACTTAAATAAATAAGACTTTCTTCTGAATAAAAAATATATATTATAGGAAATACATTGATGCTCTGTTAAACAAATCACTTTATATTGGAAAAGAATACAAATTTCAGAGTCTAATAACTTTGCCTTCAATTGTATATCTTTAAAAAGAGATTCAATGTCTCTCTCTGTGTTACAATTGAAAAGAACACAAGTACCAATAAATAAATGAATGCATACATATTTTTTTGATTATAATATTCATAAAATTATATTAAATTCGATTTTAAAATTATTCAACTTTAAGAGAATTTTGCCTTTTAGAATTTTACATCTTGTTTTCCTTATTTGATGGTGTTTGCATTAAATACAATTTTCAGTTATTTTACACAATTAAACATATTACATTTACAAATAACTTGTGAGGGGGGGAGGATCTAAAAATGGGTGAAATAATATTTCATGGTAATTAAGCATAACAAATATAGTTTTGGGGATTGCTTTTTTTATTAGAAATATATGTTTACCTGTATTTATTAATATATTTAAAAATATAAATGACCATATTAATTGCAGTAGGTTTTAAATGTTTAAAAAAACCTTTCTGACAAAGTTTATAAAAAGCTCGTCGTTTGAAGGACAATGACAAAGTATTAAGATTTATAATAACTAATAATCTGTATTTTGGGACTGCACTACGACAGAGCTTTTTAAAATGGCATCAATCATTCTCGTAATAAACATGTCTGGGAAACATAAACTCACACTGCCTCATATCTATTTACATTTTATCGATATAATAGTAAGTGTACGTGCTGTGTAACATCCCTAATCAGTGTCAGGCGCACACAGGGACTGAATGAGAGTGAAGTGTCCATCTGTACCTGGTACTCGATCTCCAGTGAAGCGTCTTTCTTCATCGTCTGGAAGAAACACTCTCTGCGTCCCGCGGCCAGAGTGAACGTAAAGTCGCTGTCCAGAGACTGAGAGAAAGCGCTGACCACAGACACACACACCGACAAACACGCCACACACACTCTTAACACCTCCATACTCCACCGCATCGCTCCACGCGGCCAAAACTTTACCGACAAGCGATGAAAGTTACTCTTCTGTAAACTTGAGCAGCTGCTCAGGACAGCTCAGCTCACCGGACTAGTTGAATGCCATAACTTGAGGACCCCGCCTCAAAAACGGTCAAATGTTATTTAAAGGTTTTACATGTTCCATCACTGATAGTTTGGATTTTAAGAGAAAAAGTGTATATAAATTCATAGAACACTTGATTTAAGAGAGCACATTAAATATTTATAGGCTACACACGTACAACGTCGTCCGCTGGCATTTAACGCGACGTCCTGAAATATTGCATTGTGGGAAATGAAGTCTTTCTGGAAGAATGTAGTTCCGTGCTCTATACAATATTATATCCAGTAAAGGATATAAATCGGACTCTAATTCTTCAGTCCAAAGAATCTTTGAATTCTCAGAGAATTATATTTTTTATGTATAACACAATAAAGGCTGTATAATAGGCTACACAAAGTACAAATCTCAGAATATGTCAAACATTTTACAGCAATTTAGAGTAAATATCTATGCATTTTTCAAGATGTAAATGTGCAACACTGTGCAGCGAGTGATTAAAAAACATTCATAACTTTTCCTATATATGAGAATATGTTTATATATATATATATATATATTAACTTAATACTACTTAGAAAAATCTTGCTGCCCTTTTTTTAGTTGAATCAAATGAACTTTTCTAGTCATCTCAACTTACATCGATCAAACTGACTAAACATATTAACTTAAAGAATTTAGTTGAAACCTAAATAACTTACTAAAATAAAGTCACTTAAAAACGTTTGTTGTCATGACCTTTTTTTTATATAGCACCTGAATACTGTATGTCTTCGCTGGCTTGGGTTCCAAATAATGTCATAATTGGAATCATCATTCAAAAGAGGATGACAGCCATAACTGAGATGTTTTGGCTGTGCAGACTCTGGCTCCAAATGACATCATCAGCCATACTTGGACATTTTGGCTTCACAGTTGGATGGAAATGCATTGTCTATCTTTTTCTGCTGTCTATGGTTTTAACATTTAAAAAAATATATTAAACTCAGTAAACGATTTGTTCACCATTAAAACATTGCTATTTGTCATTATGGGACAGAAGTTGACTTGCCAAGTGCATCGATTCAGGGAGCCATAAATGTTTGCACCAAACAGGTTTTAAAATAATTTGATATTTAGATGAAGTTATAACATAGTTTACATACAGCAAACTTAATATGTGAAACTGTAAAGCAATTGGGGAAAAAAAATCTTTACGCTTTGTGTTTTTCAAATTAAATAAAAGCACAGTTCAACAGTTACAAAATGAAAAATTACACTATTTACTCACTATCAAATAGCTCCATATCTGTATGAGTTTCTTTCTTCTGTCAAATGCAAAAGAAGATATTTTGAAGAATGTTAAAAACCATTTGTATCCATTGACTTCCATAGTAGCAAAAACAAATATGTAAGTCGATGGTTTGTTCATAATGTCTTCTTTTGTTTATAAAAAAAAAAAAAAAAAAAAAAAAGGGGGGGGAGGGGGGGGGGGGGGGGGGTGAACTATCCCTTTAAAATACTGGTGAATGGCCAAAGGTGTTGCTTCTTAAAACTTTCTATAGGTGGCGCACAAGCCACTAAGTAAACATTTTCTGTTCATCTTAAATTAAAGTTACAAACTAAACTAATAATAATTGACAAAAAGTTAGCCTAAACAGTTTTTGCTAATTAAAATGTTTATAAACACAACAAACTGCTCTGATCATTTTGAGGTTTTTTTTTTTTTTTAGATACCAGTCATATTTCAACCCTCAATGTCATAAAAACATTTAGACGGTTAAATATAACAAAGTCGCTAAGTTATTTTCCCAAACGAATGATCTGGAAGTCTTTCAAATCTCTTATCATTCGAGCTGACGCGTCTGATGACAAAACTTCCAACTCATCTAGACTCCGAAGAGTGGGCGGAGTCAGCGAAAAACTCGATTCCTATTGGCCGATGGCGAGGCAGCAGGATCGGTAAGCGCTGGATCAACAGCAGCACGGAGCAAACGCAGACGGGAAGCAGTCAGGCGGACAGCGCTTCTCAACGGGGGGTTTAAACGCAGAAAACTAGCCCAAGTGTCTGTTCTGTACCGCAAAACACACCCCCTTTACCTTGATACAGTTGCGAACAATTAGCATTATCAGCTAGTCTTGGTCTCTGTCGTCAGTATTGGGTGAGAATAGACAAAAAAGCGAGGATGTTGGTCCCCGCGGGAAGATAATGAAGAAGCTGAGCGTGTTGTTGCTGTGCTCCGTTTTAGCTCTCCTGTGCTGGTAAGTCAGATTATTGTTTTAGTACAATACTATTATAATATATCTAAGCTGTGAAACATTAATATTTTGTCAACGACGTCATTCATAACTCTATTTTTTTTCTTGATAGCTTTGATGCTAGATGCTAACGTTAGTTCAGTCGCTTCAGCGGTGGGATGTGTTTATAAGCTTTATGGCTGAAAGACATCAAATTATATGAGCCAAGTGCTGTTTTCATTCATTTATTGTTGTGAGGTTGATCCCAACGCCTAATCAAATGTGCTGTCAGCCTGTTGAAACAGCACTGGACCACCAGCTGTCCACTATATGTGTGGATGTAGGGAACGCAATGTACAGAAAACAGAAAGCCCACCATGCATTGTTAGGCTGTATGCAAGAAATTAACATTATTCAGTGGTTAATGTATGCATTTTTAAATAAGCTGACCACAAGGGGAATGATATAGATAAGCTGATATGGATACATTTTGTGGCCAGCACTTATTTTTTGTAGAAATAATGGTCATGAATTATGGTCAATTATTGTCTGTCAAGCTCAGCATGAAGGCAAAAATTCACAGTAACTATTTCAGAGCGTTGGATTACTTTTGACTAACCATTATGGTTAGTCATCCTTATGGAGATTTTCGTCGTATATTTTTGTTTGTTTTGTGATAATTGTGACTCTGTTATTGCAAACAAAATTAACTTTGGTAAAAAAGGTGTATTTTATCGACGTTATTGTATTTTTTACCATGCTTTTCTTTTCATCAGTCCTCAGGACCTTCAGATCAAATATGTCCCAAATGAAACCCGTTAAAATGTCAACATTTATTTATTATATTGTTATTATTATAAGGCTTTCTCTTTTTGGCTAAGCTTAAATGATTGATTACAATATATATTATTCATAATTTGTAAAGTTTTGGCACATGTTCTTCAATGTTTGGAGCAGATACTATATTTTTTTCCTGTTTCTGCTTTTGAAAGGCAAAACTAATTGAAATTATGTATTTAATTATGTGGGTGTTTGTTTCATTTTGTTTGTATGCTTATTTGCAGAGGTATTTGTACATATGTGAATGGTGTTGTTTTTTGCTATCATCAGGACTGATGCAGGTATAGAAATCTATGTCAGTAAAAGTGTTAAAGAGTTCTTAAAATATAACACCTTTTCTGACATTTTTTTGTCCTCTGTGCAACTATTTGTTACTTTTTTTACTGTGATGCACAAGGGTTAAAAGTAATAGGCTACCATCCAGTTAGCAGGACTGCTAAAGCTTAAATTTGCCCTGACCACAGAACCAAACTCTTACTTCAGTGTAGGATATTTTGAGAACATTGGAATATGTGTATATCTTTGATAAACTCAGCTTTTCCTGCACTTGCTATCCTCGCCAGGCTGATGTGGCATGCACCGTAGACAGGTGGTGGATTAGGGTTGGTCATGTGTTGACTAAGCACACAGGGGTGCTGACGCAGGTCTCAGTACCTGGTTTGAGACACAAGATCAAAATTACACCCTGTGCCTGTCGGCTGCCCTGTCAGATTGATGATTTTAATAACGGCTGGATGTGCCATCGGACTGCAATTTTCATAACAGCTGATTAGAGAGCTAGTTTTATTATCACAGCAGTTGATGTCCTAGAGATGTGAGCTGTTCACTTGTGGTTCCAGCAAAGCAACCTGAAGATATTGATAGGATGTTTCCCATTTCATGTAATACCAGTATGAAATAATAATTATTCAGCGAGTTGCATAAGAACTCACAGCTCATAAATACCTTGTTTTTTTTATTTGGCACACTTTACTTGCTTTTTTACACTCCAGCCTACTATTAGATTCTTTGGCTGCGTTCGAAAGCTTTTTATTCCAAGGCAGGAAGGCATCATCAAGACGTGTCCGAATCTCTTGTTTCGGGAGGTACCTTCTTTTGATTTAGTTTTGAAGGCAGCGTACATTCAAAAAAGGATGTTTGCTGTTTGTTCAAACTATTATTTTAAATGAGCTGAAACAATGCAATTCTTGAGGTTTTTATGGGAACAACTTAATTGTTTTATGTTCAATCCACTTCAATTTGGGAAAACTAATAAGTTAACTTAATTCCTTCATGTTGCCCCAACACAAATATATTGTGTGGATTGGAACCCAGCATTGTTTTACAGTGCAGATGTGACCTTTACTTCCTTTGGTATCCCACAATCCTCTGCTTTCCATTTCTGACAGTTGAGCTAAAAAACATGGTGTCTCAGAGTTGCTTGGGTGTAACTTTGTGTGTAAATGTATGTTTCTGACCAACATTTCCCAGTTTGATGGCATTTCTAGTGAGAAATTATTATTATTATTATTATTATTATTATTATTATTATTATTATTGTTAAGCAAATATTCCCTTAGTTGTCAGCAAAGCTCTTTCTGTTTTGATGACAATTCAGCTGCCTTATCTTTCGGACACACTGAGCATTCACATGGCCGGCAATGGCGTTGTGTTTTCATGTCACTGTTCTGCCATTCCCACTCTGATGATTCAATACGTTGACATGTTTTCTAATGAAGTAAACCAATTAAAAGCCATTTGTGTAGGGAGACCTTTGTGTTCATGATTAATTGCTAGTCTAATTTCAACATGCTCTTTACAGAAGTAGTTTAATAGCCTTGATTTTCACCTTAACTTTAATTTGTGCACATCCTACTTTACAAACTGGGAAACACACACAGCAATAATCAACCTCTGTGCTTTTGATTTGCTTGGGAACTCATGTGGTCGGAACCAAAGTTTATATTCTGGACTGTATACTCCAGAATCCTCTCAAGCGGTGGACTTGTAGATTTCGATAGGTTGCAGCCGAACCGTGTCATAGCTCATTACCATAAAGTTGACCTGTTTTTAACTCTTCTTGATGCTCACACTGTTCAAATTTCACCGCTGTTTTAAGTAAGCCAGTAGTTCATACACTGTAAAAAATGCAGGGTTCCTCACAATCAATTCATGTTGTCGCAACACAAATCGATTAAGTTAACAGATTTAACAAATTTATATGGATTAAACACAAACAATTAAGTTTTCCGAAACGAAATCTCAAGAATTGTGTTGTTTCAGCTTATTTTAAATAAGAAGTTTGAACAAGCCAAAAAAAAGTTATGTAAACGTTGTAAAGCCACACGTAAACATGGTTAATTTTCTGTTTTTACGCATTCCATATTCAGCAAGAAACAGTTATTAAACAAAATATTTATTTTATTGAACTGGAATTGACTGCAATGTGAAAAATGGGATGGACAATATCACAAGAAAATCTGCTCAAAATACATTTAAAGTATACGAATACAGTACCATTAGTGGAATTAAAACATTAACGTGCGTTAAGAAATAAGGACAGCCATTATTGTACATAATGGTGGGGAGTTTTATTTGTTCATTTAGACCGCAAAGGTGTTTTAGGGGCCTGAAAATGCAAAACGTATGGAAACAGGTTTTGAAAATGATCAGGCTGTTGTTTCAGTGTACACTACAAACAGCAAACAATGCTGCATTATTAGTTGTCTTCATTGAATGTGAATCCGTGTGAATGGGGATCGTTTTAAAAATGCTGTCATTCTTAGACAGTGTTGTTGTTGCGTAAATGTACCATGAGACAAATATTATCCATATACTGTGGCACAGTAGAAGAGGCCAAATAATAGAGAACCCATGCCTAATGTTGCACTTCGGCTGTCATCTTTCCACATTTAGGGTTTCAGTTTCAGGGAACCAGAATGGAGCGCTTGTTTGGATGCATAATTGCAAAAATAGTTTGAATATTCAGTTCCTTTTTTTTCTTTTTGGAAACCAAATACCCTAACTCATGTGAAAAAACAGTTCCTGTGTTTAATTGGCTGTTTACTGCTAACGTTTACATGGAAAACTTAAAACACTTGCTCATACAAGACAGATAGGTTCAATTTCCAATGAATTTCCCAATCAGATTTGCTGTATTTGAACAGCACGTCAAGTGATCTCATATTTGAATGATCATATATGTGGTTGCGGGAAGATTAGCACAGTGGGTTTATTTTCCTGCTAGGTTGTCTGACCACAGAGGCCTCTCAGCATTTAGCATTTCAGTGTTTCTGATTTTGTAAAGAAGGATAAAAAGTTGAAATCTATACCTGTGCTGTTGTATGCTAAATGTTAGAAGGTTAAATTGATCTTTAATACAAGTCAGCATTGATAAGCAAACATAAAAGCTGTTTTTCTATTGCTTGTATTAATATATTTTGGTAACTAAGACAATGTTGTGGCATCTAACTGTTTTACCTTTTGGGGTAACGTACGTTTTATCTTTTGACTAATAAATGCTATCTCATTTGTTTGTACATTGATCTATTTACACCCCAGGGCAGGGTGGATCTTTCACTTTTTGGGGGAGAGGTAAAAACGTTTGATACAAAATTGTAACTTCTCATGAAATCTATTTTTTGTAATACAAAAACTTATTTTTCCCCATACTTTGACCAACTAGCATTTCATAGAATGTGTTTTTACTGTAGACACGCACTTTAAAATGGCTGTGTTTAGAGTGAATAAAGAGTTTAAAGTTAAAACGGTGTGAGAAACACACAGCCTGCAGTTATGGGCAGGACATCGCGTTGCTTTGGCACACATTCAGACCCACAGCCTGAGGTTCTTCTCCTCTCCCTGCTTGCTTTTCTCTCTCTTCTCTATTCTTGTTTTTCCACCTCCTGTCTATTTCCTTCCTTGCTGTTGTGATGTCTTCCTCCAGGCTCCATGCCTCTTGCAGCTTTCTCAGAAATATCACAAATTCTTTTTAAAAGCGATAATAACTTTACACCACTTTAAAAATGCAGTGTTTTGTTTTGGAAAGTTGCATCGCAAAGACTTAAGATTTAAACTTTATAGAGGAGGAATTTAAGCAGTCATGCTTATAGTCATGCATATTTCCTGAGAATAAATTGTAGAAAGTTTTGTGCTTCAAAAAGGTTCAATATTTGTAAAAATCCATCCTCATTTTCATTCTCTGTGAACAATGTCAGTGGGCTTCATACCTATTGTTCACTGCTGTGATTGGCTGCCTTCATTGCACCATATGCTTGCGCTCTTTCACAGCATGTTATGCGATTTTTATACTTAAGTCAAGTCGGGATAGTTCACCCAAAATTGAAAATTCTGTCATAAAGTGCAGATTGGGCGACGCGGTGGCGCAGTGGGTAGCACGTTAGCCTCACAGCAAGAAGGTCGCTGGTTCGAGCCTCGGCTGGGTCAGTTGGCATTTCTGTGTGGAGTTTGCATGTTCTCCCCGTGTTCGCGTGGGTTTCCTCCGGGTGCTCCGGTTTCCCCCACAAGTCCAAAGACATGCGGTATAGGTGAATTGGGTAAGCTAAAATTGTCCATAGTGTATGTATGTCTGTGTATGAGTGTGTATGAATGTTTCCCAGTGATGGGTTGCAGCTGGAAGGGCATCCGCTGCGTAAAACATATGCTGGATAAGTTGGCGGTTCATCCCGCTGTGGCGACCCCAGATTAATAAAAGGGACTAAGCCGAAAAGAAAATGAATGAATGAATGAATGAAAGTGCAGATTGTAATATATTTCTCATTCGAATATGAAATGACTTTATAAGCAACACTCAAACAGTGGTATATTTTGTGTCTTATTAGCAGTAAACGCTTTTTAAGCGTTTAATGTTTATTGTAGACACACTAAGATTGCTTGAGTGGACAAAATGCTTGGTACCATTTCTCTCCGTAAAAAAATATATTTTAAAACCACCAGCATGTTGAACTGTGAACTGTTTAACAAATCTGTTGTGAAATGTGAAGAAGAGACAAAATCTTTATCATTCAATTGCTCTTGCACCTTGTTATAAATAATCTGCAATCATGTATTTATAAAGCTCATATCTTTAGGAAGGCTATGCAAAGTTTTTGTAAGTACAGTTGGGTTTTTTTTACAAGCTCAAAAAAGGTTTATGTCTTACTCCATGTCTTTATTCACCAGGAATAGTGCTCTTGTGATTGGTGGACAGACATAAGCTTATCTACATCTTCTTGATCACATACAGCAATGACGCATGTCAAGGGGCATGTCTTAGGAGAATTCTGACATCACTATTTTACCAATTTCAAATATGTGCATTTCAAATAGGTTGAGAATAATATTGTATTTAAAAAGTCGGGAGTTACTTTTGAATTCTAAAACGTGTACATATGTGAAAAACGTTTTTGTTTGATCAATCTTAACATTCACCTGCTCAGAGAGTTTCACTGTGAAGAATGATCCGCTGTACTAATTGGCTAGTTCATTACTAGTTCCTAGAGACGGTTAACATTTGACCTGCTAAGCATCTCCCACTCTGAATGGCCCATCACCCTTCTCCAGTCATGTGGGTGGGCTGTAGATTGCCATGGAAACATCACCCCTCAGTCATTGGGTTCATCTTCTCACTTGGCCTTGAGATGGAACAAAAACATAATTCCGCTTGGGGCAGTTTGGTGCAAACCACAAAAATAAAAGTCAAAAATCAAGTCCGGCTTTTTACATTGAGTGTGCCAGTGTTGCTGCTTGTGATTAAAAATCATCTGATAATGTTTAGATGTTGACCTCATTAACTATAAAAACTGTGATGCCAACATACTGGGCATTTTAATATTCGTTTGTTATGTCAACGCGAGCACTATTCTCTTATGTAATATGTCTGGATACAAGCAAACCCTTCGTGGCCCCTTTTGTAGGCACCAGAGCTTGGTCATCGGGGAGGAGCCCGTGTTCCCATTACTATTGAGTAATGCCGCTCCATAATAACCTCACACTGGATTTCTGAAGCTGTGTTGTTTTCTCTTATAAATTGATTAATGAAGAGCGAATTGATTATTAGAACTTGAGGGAACATTGTCATGTGGCAAATCTCTCTTCTGTGGGCAACCTTTGTGTTCACTCCTCACAACATGTAAATGTGGGCTGACATTTCAACTCTATGTGTTGACTGTTGAGTGCTGCAGGGCTGCTGTGTTTTTGTAGGCCAGCGAAGGTTGCTTTGCTTCACTCTGGTTCAGTTGACAAAAACCCAATGACATTTTCCCACTGGCTTTTACTTTACTGCAGGAGAAAAATGCAGATATTCTTTACAAAAACTATATGATTCTTAATCCATACCATTGTATTAATCTTCTCAAATTAACACAACTTTGTGAATTTTAAAGCCTCAATACAATCACCAGAACTAAAAAGCTAAACCTAAACGAACAACATGTTTGTATGACTTCAAAGACACCACCACAGTTGCGTGCTTCTGGTCTTTGGGTACATTTGAGACCCTTTTTGAGGTGTGGTGCAGTTCAGTTTGGTATGGCTCACTTTTGGGGGCTTTTCCACTGCATTCTGTACTTAATATCTGGTAATATCTTTTTTAGTACCAGGTTTTAAGCGAGCCATACCTTCACCAAAATGTACCATACACACACACACACACACACACTGCTCATAACTGTTTGTTCTGAGAGAATCATTACTACCAGCATCATTGTATTTGCGACAAACCACCGCTATAATTAAATGGTTAGCAGCTATTTGCAGCTGTATTGTTGGTTCACACGACCAAACTGTTTTTATACCACCACAAGAAAAAGACACCATGGCATCATAGTGGTCAGTAGAAGAGGAGCAGATCCAGTCAGAGCTGGATGGGATGACCCAGAATAACAATGTTTTTCAGGAAGTGGTTTGGGCAATTTGATAATCCAACCCACTTAAAGCGGAGCTAATCTGCAGTTGAAATGCAAACCGAGCTAAACCTGTGACAAACCTTACCGTACCGCACAGTAGAAAATAGCTTTACATGACAGACAAATACTAAAAACTATAATTTTTTTTTTTTATTTTTTACATGCACTAGTTTGCAATGTCATTTTGGCTGCATTTACATTGCATGGTTCTAGTGACTCAAATCAAATATGGCCCATGTATGTGTAAGCAGGAAAAAATCACATGGATTCCGATTTAGTCAAATCAGATTCATATGTTCATATGTGGAAATTTATCCGATATGAATCGGATCCGTGCCCTTGTGTCTGCAGTGTAAGCAGGTAGATCGGATTTTCACCTGTCAATGCGAGTCGCGCATCATTAAAAACCGCAGCGAATGACGTCAACTTTGATGCTTTCATTTCAGAACAGACTTCAGCTTCAGAGTCCTAAACATTAAATCTCATATACCAGAACAAAAAAGGTTTTATATTGTCATGTAGCACAAATATTTAAGCATGTTAACGAGAGAGAGAGAGAGAGAGAGAGAGAGAGAGAGAGAGAGAGAGAGAGAGAGAGAG